>JABCMJ010001538.1:0-12633 GCA_014822125.1 Arbutus unedo
TAGATGATAAGAGCATACATCATTATTCCCCTTATTATAATGTATACGATGAAATCACATGCTACGCAATCTATATCTCACAATCCACACGTTGTATTTCGATTTCAAATTTATCTTTCCAACTAGCACTCCACCGAACGGTGGCTTAACAATGTTAAGATAAACTAGCACTTTCCGAATGGGATTTAGGCAATGTCAAAATCGACTAGCACTTTCCGAATGGAAGTTAGACATATCATTACCAGTACACCTCCCGTTGGAGGGTAGGTGTCGCACATGTCAATACGATATACATTATGATTCAACAATTCAATCCATAACGTTCACAACACTTAACTAATTCTATAAACACGTGTAATTCATTAAATAAATACCAAAGTGATAGAATTATCATCTATTAATAACCATGACCCATAGCCAAACTCAACTAGTTCATAATCTCAAAATAAGGTGAAATCCATTAGTAAAAGTCGCCCAACAAGTCGTTGGAGTGAACCTAAAGTCGCCAGATGGGCCAAAAGTCAGAAGAAGTCACTGGTAAGTTGCTGGAGTGACTGCCTAAAAAGTGGTGTCACTGGAGCGAAGTCTAGGTCGCTCGAGCAACTTGGTCAATCTCTAGGTTTCAACACTCGATCGCAAAATTGCCCAAATACCCAAAATACACGATCAAAAACATGATTTCAATTACCAATATCTATCATAAACATGTAATAGAGGTGAAACATCCCTACCTCAAGTTTCGAATCGAAAGATTTGGTGTAAAGATAGAAGCTCTTGGTTCCAAGCTTCGAATCTTTCCTTTTCGAGCTCCAAATCGCGATCCGTCTTCGATTCCACGTCAAGCACGTTCTAAGCTTCCTATATTTCAAAGGAATTCAAAAATGGTGGTGTAGATTGATAGTAGTGATAGAGAGAAGGTGGAGCTTTGGTGTAGAGAGAGAGGGTCAAGGGGAAAATGGAGCATGGGCTAAACCCCTCCTTCCAAAATCTGATTTTTAAGGCCCCCAAGGGAACTCTCGTAAAAACACCATGTAGTGTGATGCACGCAAAATTAAAACAAAGTCCTCGAGCTCAGACCCCGTAACTAAAATTTGAAACATGAAATAATAAATCATATGATTATTCCGCAATAAAATGAATTTTAAATTTTAAATTTTTCGGGCCCTTACATCCTCCCCTCCTTAAAAGGAATTTCATCCTCGAAATTAAACAAACGTGTCAACACCGACACCTCTGTATACAATCAATAAGCAAGACATGGATACTCCGACAAAATTTCAATACTATCACATAAGACACCAATACTTCTCACAATACTACTATGAAGATACAGAGACACCGTCATTATCTCAATCCAAAAACAAAGCGATTCGTACTTTTACAAAGCTCAACGGATGCTAAACAATCAAGTCATGAAACAATTAACTCATATCCACGATATTGACAAGCATAAAACGTTCCATAAATCCAAGAATTTAAGAACATACTATAAGTAAACACATAACTCATGTCTCAATAACATTCAATAAGCACATAAGCATGGTGGCAAACACGCACCAAACCATCAATCTGATAACAAATGTATAGTAATCAAGGAGTAAACAAATGCGGGTATTTCTCCCAAACTTCGTCCTCACGTTTCCAAGTCAATTCCTCCTTACCTTGATTGCCCCATAGCACACGAATCAAAGGTATCATCTTACCTCTCAACACTTGCCCACAATAATCTAAAATACGTATTGGTTGCTCCCCATAGGACGCATCAGCCTCAAGCTCTAGTTCTGACCACTCCAAAACATGAGAAGGATCCGGTTCATACTTCCTCAACATTGAAATATGAAATACGTCATGCACACCTAACAACTTCGACGGTAAGGCCAAATGGTAAGCAACTTCTCCAATTCTCTCAATAATATTAAATGGCTCGATAAATCTTGGAGATAGCTTCTCCTTTCCCCCAAACGCGATAAGCCTCGCCCTGGCGATACTTTCAAAAACACATGGTCTCCCATCTCAAACGATAAAGGACAATGGTGTCAATCGGCATAGCTCTTCTATCGACTTTGAGCGGTAAGTAAACATTGGCGAATCACCTTGACTAGCTCGGTAGTCTTCTCTTGTGCCATCAAAAGTTGCTTGCGAATTAACTTCATGCTCTCGGTAGTCTCCCCAATCAAATCCGGCCCTACAAACGTTGCCTCACCCAACTCGGTCCAACATACCGGCAATCTACACGGCCTACTGTACAAATTCTCAAACGGTGTCATCTCAATGCTCGACTGATAATTATTATTGTACGCAAACTCAACAAGCGGTAAATGATCTTCCCAACTACCTTGAAAATTCAAAACACATGCCCGAAGCATATTCTCAAGAATCTAAATTGTACATTCGGATTGCCCATCGGTCTGCTGATGATACGCGATACAAAATAATAAGTTTGTGCCAAGCGTTGCTTGCAAACTCTACCAAAATTGTATTGTGAATCTCAGGTCTCAATCGGACACAATAGAAACTGGGATTCCATACAATCGGATAATCTTATGGATATATAGTCGATTGAGCTTCCCAACAGAATCGGTAACTTGGATTGGTAGAAAGTGAGTGGTCGTGGTCAAACGGTCCACTACCACCCATATCACATCATGCCATCTCGGCGATCTTGGCAATCCAGTAACAAAATTCATCTTCACATTCTCCCATTTTCACTTCGTAACTGACAATGGTTGCAATTCCCCTGTGGGTCGTTGGTGTTCGGCCTTCACTTGTTGGCATGTCAAGCATCTCGACACAAAACTCACAACATCTCGTTTCATACGAACCACCAAAATTGTCGATGCAAATCATGATACATCTTCGTTCCACCTGGATGAACGGCTAATGGAGAATGGTGAAACTCTCATAAAATTTCTTCCCGACAAGCGACGGGTACAAACAACTTTCCTTAAAAATGTAGACTCCGATCGACGTGAATCATCCACCCACCTCGTGCATTGCCACTAAGAAACTTCTGGCATAATTCTTCCATCTCCTCATCATGTTGTTGAGCGTCCGCTACTCCAGTGGATAGAGTAGATTGGATCGTCAAATTGCATAACGTCACTCCATCACTCGCCTTCTCAAAATGTGTTGCATAACTTCCCAACTCATTCATCACTTTCCATTCACGAATAGTCAAGTTTGTCAGCTAGCCCGCTTTCTACTCAAGGCATCCGCTACTACATTCGCCTTACCCGGATGATATTGGAGATCAAAGTCATAATCTTCTATGTGTTCCATCCACCTGCGTTGCCTAAGGTTCAATTCTTTTTGGGAGAACAAATACTTCAAGCTCTTGTGATCCGAAAACACCTCAAACTTCTCACCATAAAGATAATGCCTCCAACTCTTCAATGCAAAGACAACAGCCGCCAACTCTAAGTCATGCATAGGGTAATTTCGTTCGTGAATCTTCAATTGCCTTGACTCATAGGCTACAACCCATCCTATCTGCATCAACACATATCCAAGTCCCTCCTTTGACGCATCACAATACACAGAGTAACCCACTCCTTGCTCAGGCACAATCAACACCGGTGCACTAGTCAAACACTGTTTCAACTCCTCAAATGCTACCTCACAAGCGTCATCCCAAACAAAACACGTCCCTTTACAAGTCAATCGAGTCATAGGCGCGGCCAAATGAGAAAAGTCAAGCACAAAACGACGATAATACCTGGCCAAGCCCAAAAAGCTCTGGATTTCAAAAACATTCTACGGTTATTGCCAATTCATAATGGATTATATCTTTCCTGGATCAACGGATACTCCACCTTGCGAAACAATGTGCCCCAAAAACTTGATTTTGGAAAGCCAAAACTCACATTTTAGTAAGTTTAGCATAAAGGCGGTGCTCCCTCAAAAGTCCAAGAACAATGGCAAGGTGTGATTGATTTTTTTCCTCTGTAATCGAGTAGATCAAGATATCGTCAACGAACACCACCACAAACTGATCAAGGTACATGCAGAAAATATGGTTCATAAGGTCCATGAACATTGCTGGCGCATTGGTCAACCCGAATGGCATAACCACAAATTCATAATGCCTATAGTGCATACAAAAAGTGGTCTTCAGAATGTCCTCACTCCGAACCCTGAACTGATGATACCCCGATCTCAAGTCAATCTTCGAAAAACACTTGGCTCCTTGGAGTTTGTCAAACAAGTTATCAATTCTCCGCATTGGGTACTTGTTCTTTACAGTCACATGATTCAACTTTCGATAATCGATACACAAGCGCAAAGACCCATTTTTCTTTTGTGCAAATAGGGCTGAAGCTCCCCAAGGTGACGTACTTCAGTGTATAAAATCCAAATCTTGCAACTCCTGCAACTAGACTTTCAACTTTTTCAATTTGGCCAGTGCAAAATGATATAGAGACATAGAATTGGTGCGGCACCCAAAATCAAATCTATCGCAAACTGAATCTCTCTCTCGTGAGGTAAATCGGGTAACTCTTCCGGGAACACATCCGAAAAATCTCGAACCACTAACGGCAACTCACCACGCGCATGCACATTCTCATCAAGAGTCAAACTAGCCAACAATGCATAAATAGAATTTCGCACCCGTGGCTCATACAAATAATGCTCTAACGGCTCCCGACGTTCCCCAAAAACCTCAAAACAACCATCATCGGTGAACAAATATGTACTTGACGCTTAAAATAATCAATCATAGCATGATGGGTAGACAACCAGTCCATACCCAAGATAACATCAAACCCGGTCATAATTAGCACAATGAAATCACAAACAAAAAGATGGTCAAATATAACGAGCTCCCAATCTCTACACACATGGTCAAGTAGTGACCTCCCTACAATAGGTGTCACAACATGCAGCGGTGGGTCTAAAAAAATAGTCTCCAACTCCAAAACACAAGTAAATGATGCAACAATAAATGAATACGATGCTCCAAAATCAAATAGAACTCTCGCAAAAGAGTTGAACACGAGAAATGTACCCCTCATGACTAACGCGTTCGGGCTCTAGGAAGTAGAAGGTGTCACAGCAGAGGTGATATTGTAAGCTCTAGCAAGAACATGATGTCCTTGCATATAGCTACCTCCTTGTCTTTGAAAGTTCACTGGTGTCGAAGAACTAACCCCTTTCTCGGATTGAGAACCCTGAACCGATGTGACTTGACGAAAGTGGGATGGCTGTTATCACTGAGGAGTCCCAAATGACTGCTACCCCTGACCTTGTCCTTGTCTTGGTTGCTGCACCGAACCAACCTCACTACGTACTCCTCCCCCTTGAGTACAAATCCTCGAAACATGATCTTCCTTACCACACGTGTAACAAACCTTGGGAGGCACCAGGCACTGAGAGTGGATATGACTCGGTTGATTGCATCGAAAACACACACTCACAGGCCTAGAAATATTGCTTCATGAATCCGACGAAATAGGCGGCCTAAGATTGGAATGGCTCCTTTGAGACAGAAATTGTTCTTGTTGTCGTTTGTACCCTTGACTTCTGGAACTCCCTGAAGAGGATGAATTAGGCATCACACTCGATTGCCTTGGTTCCCAAACTTAGGAACCTTGCTGTGCCTCCTTGGGCAATTCAACACTCCTAGCACATTTAACAATATCAGCAAAGCTCATCTTGTGTTGGCTCACCAGAAGCCTCTTAACTGAAGAATGAAGACCTCTCTCGAAATGCTGACACTTATGGTCTTCCGAAGCTGCGAGCTCTAGTGCAAAATGAGATAAGGTCTGAAACCTTGCAGCATACTCTAACACAGTCATAGTCCCCTGTTCTAATCTCTCAAACTGCTCACGTAATTGCTCAAGATAGGATAACGAAAAGTACTGATTCTCAAAGAGAACCTCAAAGTCAGCCCAGGTCAAAGTCTCAATATCCGGTTCATTGACCCTAATTGTTTGTTTGGCGGCCCTCCGTGCATCATTCCTTCCTTCAAGAATGGATTCCCTCCATTCATTCGCTTCCCCAGTCAACTGACATGCTACGATACCAACCCGAAGATCATCTTCACTATTCTCAATGCAGTGAATAACTTACGTATATTAGAGAGCCAATAGTTGGCAGCAAGAAAGTCACCACCCTCTCGACTGAACTATGGTGGATTAAGGCGACGAAACTCCATCATCGCATTGATTGCCTGATTCCCAGCATTGGGTCTTGTGGTTGGATTCAGCAGATTAGCCAGCAAGCGCAGCCATAAACTCTCTTGCAAACACACCCGGAACAACCGGCTATTCGACATTCTGTTCCATTTCCTCGTTCATCTCCTCTCCACGAGGAACCTCTCTCTGTTGACTCACAATGTCCTCCAATGGTATCTCATGGTAGCGACCTCGGCCTCGGGATCTGGCTAATCTCATACCACGTCTAGGAGGCATAAAGTTACAAAGCACAAAGGGCTAATAACGTTAAACAACCATATAATACAAGGCCAAAGCCTTACACAAGTTCTCAGCACGGGTCATCAGTTCTATATTACTCCATAACATTGTAAGGTGCAATGCAAATGAATGTCATGCACATAAGCACACACATGTTCTTCTAAAATGCAAAGTTTTGAACCCATGAGACTCTAAGTCTCCCCATGGTCTCAAAGTATTCTAACTCATGCCCTGATACCAAGTTGTCACGCCCTCATTTTCAAACATAAGGCATATCCCTATTTACCATTCAAAACCTCACAATTTCTCAAATATAGCCCAAATCATACTTCCCAAAAATTCACAATTTATGACGTGTTTCAAAATATTACAATTCATGAGGGACATTCCCAGCCCATCACGCCAAAATAACAAGTTTGAATTAGTTCAGTATGATTAGCTTTCAAATACAAAGAAAAGAACAAAAGAGGAGTTAGTTTACATCTTTCAAAAATAAGTTAGTTTACATCTTTCAAAAATAAGTTCTAAAAATGCTATGTAACTCTTAGAATGAAAACCTTCCAAAAATATGCACAACCATGCATCCACACAATCCATGTCAAGGCTCTGGAATAGTACCTGAAAACAAAGGGATGAGCCACAATGCCTAGTAGAGATGCCTATGCCAATATTATATGAATATGAAATGATACGGCATGATTCATGAACAATTCATAATAACACGCATAGATGATAAGAGCATACATCATTATTCCCCATATTGTAATGTCTACAATAAAATCATATGTTACGCAACCCATATCTCACAATCCACACGTTGTATTTCAATTTCAAATTTATTTTTCCAACTAGCACTCCACCGAATAGTGGCTAGACAATATTAAGATCAACTAGCATTTTTCGAATGGGATCTAGGCAATGTCAAAATCAACTAGCATTTTTCAAATGGAAGCTAGACAATGTCAAAATCAACTAGCACTTTCTGAATGAAAGCTAGACAAGGTCAAGATCAACTAGCACTTTCCGAATGGAAGCTAGATAAGGTCAAGATCAACTAGCAATTTCCGAATGGAAGCTAGACATATCATTACTAGTACACCTCCTGTTGGAGGCTAGGTGTCGCACATGTCGATAAGGTATACATTATGATTCAACAATTCAATCCATAACGTTCACCAAATAAGGCTAATTCTATAAACACGCGTAATTCGTTAAATAAATACCGAAGTGATAGAATTATCATCTATAATAACCATGACTCATAACTAAACTCAACTAGTTCATAATCTCAAAATAAGGTGAGATCCATTAGTTAAAGTCGCCCAACAAGTCGCTAGATGTGCCAAAAGTCAGAAGAAGTCGCTGGTCAGCCGCTGGAGCGACTTCCTAACAAGTGACTTCCCTGGAGCGTAGTCTAGGTCGCTCGAGCGACTTGGTCGATCTCTAGGTTTCAACAATCGATCTCAAAATCACCCAAATACCCAAAATATATGATCAAAAACATGATTTCAACTACCAATATCTATCATAAACATGTAATAGAGGTGAAACATCCCTACCTCAAGCTTCGAATTGAAAGATTTAGTATAAAGATAGAAGCCCTAGGTTCCATGCTTCGAATCATTCCTTCCCGAGCTCCAAATCGCGATCCGTCTTCGATTCCACGTCAAGCATGATCCAAACTTCCTATATTTCAAAGGAATTCGAAAATGGTGGTGTAGATTTACGGTGGGAGCTTTGATGTAGAGAGAGAGGGTTAATGGGAAAATGGAGCATGGGCTCAACCCCTCCTTCCAAAATCTGATTTTTAAGGCCCTCAAGGGCACTCTCATAAAAACACCGTGAAGTGTGACGTGAGCGAAATTAAAACAAAGTCCTCGAGCTCGGACCGCATAACTAAAATTCGAAACATGAAATAATAAATCATATGATTATTACGCAACAAAATGATTTAAAAACTTTAAAATTTTCGGCCCTTACATCGCATGTTTTAGGAAACCCTTTCATTCTCAGCATTTTCCTTGTGACTCATATGTTCCAGAAAACCATTACATATTTGCCATTTTCCATGGACTCGCATATTTCATGAAGTCTTTACATTTTCTATGCACTCGCATGTTCCATGAAGTCTTTACATTTTCAGTGTCTCACATGAACTCACACGTTCTAGGAAGCCTTTACATTTTCAATATCTCATACGGACTTGAATGTTCTAGGAAACCCTTACATTTTCAACATTTTCCCTGCAACTCATATGTCCCAAGTAGTCTTTATATTTTTGCGATCTCCCATGGACTCGAATGTTTCGTGGAACCCTTACATTTTAAGCATTTTTCATGTTACTCAGGTTTCGAAATCAAATTTTTAAAAATCTCATTTTCAAAAAAATTGGAGTCAGATTTTTGAGGATTTTCAAGTCTTATCACCGTTTTGTAATTAAATTTCTTGATTCACATAGACTATAAACATTGGAATCGAATTTTCAAGGATTTTATAGTTAAAAATTTCTGATTTGCAAGTGTTCGTTTGCAATCGAACTTTTGGTAGTAATTTTGTTATAGTAATTTCAAAGTTCTCAATAAATAACCCAAGTTATCATTTTTAGGGAAGAGTTTCCTCGAAGGATGCAAGAGAGGTGTCAATGGAATTCATCATCTTGAAGAGCTCAAAAAATGCATCGAAGAGGGAAGATAAACATATTAGTTGTTGGACTCTCAAGTTTCAAGACAAGTATATCAGTGCTCGACCTCCCTAGTTTGAAGACAAGGCAGATGTTATCTCGAATATTCAAAGCAGAGTAGCTGTCAAAGGCAGTTTCAAAATAGAGCACGATGGCCTGATTTTCAATCTGGGCAACACAAAATCATGCATCTTATATTCTTTGTCTATCCTTCACTTCGCCAAGAGCAGACAAAGTGATGCAATAGTTGATACCAGATTTTGACCCATTACTGAAACTATCATGAAACATGCCATCAAAATGGGGTCGAAAGAAGCTTATGTGTGGGATGATCATTTTGCCCCTGGACAGCCATTTCATCAGAAACAGGCTTGTTCAAAACAATCAACCCGAGATGCCTCAATAGTGTATGAAGGGGTATTGATGAGATCCAAGATTCAATTAGATTGTGCCAATAGGCTCAGAAAAAATTTGGATATAAAAAGATAATTTTGCTCTTCTAATTGGACAAGAACTAAGAAAGCCTCTAAATCAAGCCGTGATAATGTCACCGCCCTAATTTTGATGAAAAATCTCAATATAAAGCCAATGGAATGTCTTGGAGGTCAATTGAATGTTCCAAGAACAAGCTTGAAGAAGCTCGGCAAGTCAGCCTCTAAAAAATACCATTTCATTCTCACATGAACCAAGGCTTGAGGGCACCATTCACGAGACAACTTCACCAAATTATGTGAACTTTATACTATTGACCAGTGCAGCAGTACAAGTCCATTGATAGTGACTGGGACAAAATCTGATGACACCTGTAGTTTTTGATTTGTCCAAAACGGGGTCTCGGGAGCACAATTTCCAAGCCAACGTCTTCAAAACCTTGGAGTCGTAATCTCCATAGATTTTAAGATTTTTGGCTTAGAATCGGATTTCTAAGTCTCTCACAAAACCTTGGAATAGAATTTTCAAGGATTTTAAACAAAACCTTGGAATTGAATTGCCAAGAATTTTCACATTTTTCGACTAGGAGTCAAATTTCTAAATCTCTTTTACAAACTTTGAGGTAGTAATCTTCAAGTAGCTTCAAAGTTTTTAGCTTGAAGTTACAATCTTCAAAGCCTCTTTCTCAAAACTGTGCAGTTTGATCTTCAAAGAGTTTCAAAGTTTGTACTTTGGGTTTGTAATCTTCAAATTTTCTCAAAAATCTTGAGTCAAATCTTCAAAGAGTTTCTAAATTTTCAGTTTGAAGTCGTACTCTCTGCGTCTCAATAAAAACCTTGAAGTGGTAGTTTTCAACAATTTTCAAAACTTCTCAGCTTAGAGTCGTACTCTTCAAGCATTTCAAAAATCTCGGGTCATATTTTTTATGGTTTTTTAAATTTGACATAGAGTTGTTATCTTCAAGGATTTTCATAATTTCTTGGTTCGGAGTCGTAATATTCAAAACTCTCTTAAACCTTGAGGTTAGATCTTCAATTCTCATAGAAATTATGAAATCAAATTTTTAAGATTTTTTCTTATTCAAACATTGAAATCAAATTGTCAAGAATTTATCTCATACATACTTTGAAATCGAATTTTCAAGAGGTCTTTATCAAGCAAATCTTGAGATTGTATTTCTCAAGAATTTTAGACATTTCTCATGGACTCGCATGTTCCAAGAAACCATTATATTTTCAGCATTTTTCATGGACTCACATGTTCCACGAATTCTTTATATTTTCAATATTTTCCTTGCGACTCTCATGTTTTAAGAAATCCTTACATTTTCAGTATTTTCCTTGCCACTCGTATGTTTCGGGAAACCATCACATTTTTCGAATTTTTCATGGACTCGCATGTTCCATGCAATCTTTACATTTTCAATATTTTCCATGGACACGCATGTTCCATGAAGTCTTTACATTTTTAGTATCTCCTATGAACTCACATGTTCCAAGAAACCTATACATATTCAGTACCTCCTATGGATTCGAATATTCCAGGAAACCCTTACATTTTCAGGGTTTTCCCTGTGACTCGTATGTTCTAGGAGGTCTTTATATTTTCGGCATCTCCCATGGATTTGAATGTTCCATGGAACCCTTATATTTTCAGCATTTTCCATGTTACTTAGGCTTCGAAATTGAATTTTAAAAAATCTCACTTTCAGAAACTTTGGAGTAAGATTTTTGAGGATTTTCAGGTCTTATGACCATTTTGTAATTGAATTTCATGATTCACGTAGGCAATAAACCTTAGAATTTTCAAGGATTTCACAGTCAAAAGTTCATGATTTGCAAGTGTTCTTTCGATATCGAAATTTTGGAAGTAGTTTTGTTCTAGTAGTTTCAATGTTCTGAATAAATAACCCAAGTTATCATTTTTAGGGAAGAGTTTTCTCGAAGGATACAAGGTTGATGCCAATGGAATTCGCAATCTCAAAGAACTCAGAATAATGCATGGAAAAGGGAAGACAGACAGATCAGTTCTTGGACTCCCAAGTTTCAAGACAAGCACATCAGTCCCCGACCTCACTAGTGTCAAGATAAGGAAGATGTTATGTCGTATATTCAAACTGAGGCAGTTGTCAAAGGCTGTTCCAAATAGAGCAGCATGGCCTGATTTTCAATCGCGGTGAGACAAAATCCTGCATCTTATATTATTTGTCAACCCTTCACTTCGCCAAGAGCAGACAAAGAGGGGCAGCTGTTGATATCAGATTTTGTCCCACTGCTCAAACTATCATTAAACATACCACCATAATGGGGTCAAAAGAAGCTTATTGCAAAATGATCAATTTATCCCTAGACGGACATTTCATCAGAAACGGGCTTCAAAGGTCAACGTGATCAACCCGAGATGCCTTAATAGTGTATGAGGGGTATTGATATGGTCCAGGATTCAATCAGATTGTGCTAGTAGGCTCGGAGAAGATTTGGATGTAAAAGGACGATTTTGCCCTTCTGATTGGACAAGAACTAAGGAAGCCTCTGAATCAAGCAGTGATGATGTCACCACTCTAATTTTGATGAAAATTCTCAATACAAGGCCAATGGAATGTCTTCGAGGTCAATCGAACATTCCAAGAACAAACCTGAAGAAGCTCAGCTAGTCAGTCTAAGAAAAAGACCATTTTACCCTTGCTAGGACCAAGGTCTGGAGGCACCATTCACGTGACAATTTCAACATGTCATGAGAACCTGATACTATTAACCAGTGCAACGGTACAAGTCCATTGTCAGTGACTTGGACAAAATCTGACGACACTAGTAATTTTTTGTTGTTCAAAACGAGACTTCGAGAGCACGATTTCCAAGCCGACTTATTCAAAACCTTGGAGTCATAATCACCGTACATTTTTAAATTTTTGGCTTAGAATTGGATTTCTAAGTCTCTCACAAAACTTGGAATCAAATTTTTAAGGATTTTGTACAAAATCATGGAATTGAATTGTCAAAAATTTTCACATTTTTCTGCTAGGAGTCAAATTTTTAAGTCTTTTTCACAAACCTTGAGGTCGTGATCTTCAAGTGGCTTCAAAGTTTTCAGTTTAAAGTTATAATCTTC
>JABCMJ010001539.1:0-18384 GCA_014822125.1 Arbutus unedo
AAAGACAAAAAATAAATGTCATGTGATATTCTCTCTCAATCTTTCTCATGAAATTTCTGTCAATGCTCGATGGATCGAAATGCATAAGGAAAATTTATTTCAATTGAAATTAGATTGAATTCCTCGAAAGAAAACAAGAAAATAATGAGAAAAGCCAACATGGTCAAAACCTGAAAAGTGGCTATGGTAAAATCTGCTAAGTCAGTGTAGTCAAAATTCGAAACGGGGCTGTGGCAAAATTGACAAAGTCTAGCATAGTCAAAATCTATAAATGGGCTTCGAAAAAAATGTATAAACAAGGCACAGTCAGAACCTAAAAGGGGCTAGAGCACAAAAAATAAAAAAGCCGGCACCGGTAAAAATTCGAAAAGGCAATAGTAGTAAAAATGACTCAAATTGAATGAAAAACGATAAGAAAAGCTGAAGCCAATTGTCTGCACAAGTTAGCAAGACTGAAATCTAAAAAGTTGTCTGGGGGAAGCTCAATTTAAGTTTTCATGAGCTTAGGGATTGAAAATTAAGCTATGTAATGCGCTTGTGCTGAGATTGTGAAATTGTATGGAACAAAAAGAACAAATTACGATAAACTGTTATTTACTGTCCAGTGAGTATTTTTAAAAATCTACTAAAAAGTAAGTACAATTTCAAATATTTTATATAGAGAAGCATATGTGTTTATAGAACACTCTTTTTATGTGTCTGCTAATCAAAAAAGACAAAGGCTACCTAACCATGCAGGATGCACGTATTAAAAGATGCAGATGTTCAAGAGAGATAAAAGAAACAACACTCTGCCACAGAAAGTTAGACTCGCTTAGCTGCAGTCGCTATTCTTGTGATGCTAATCAAAAGTGGCTCAAAAGAGAATCCAAAGTCTTGACCCCACAATAAAGACTTACAAAATTTTCAAACAACGAGACCTAGATGGTCCATCTGAAAAAGCGTTCCCATTGTCCAGCCGAT
This sequence comes from Arbutus unedo, assembly GCA_014822125.1. NCBI lineage: Eukaryota > Viridiplantae > Streptophyta > Magnoliopsida > Ericales > Ericaceae > Arbutus > Arbutus unedo. The sequence continues at coordinate 964 of JABCMJ010001539.1, forward strand.
AAGGCGACATCCCAGAAGTCAACAAAAAAATGATAAACAATCAGAATTTATGTAAGAGCAAAATGGCAAAGACTCAGGACAAATTTTTCATATAAAAAGAGACGTGGAGGATAGCAGGGAAAGTCCTAGAATCAAATTTTCAAAAATTCCGCTCAAGTTTTAAAACAAAACCTTGGAATTGAATTGCCAAGGATTTTTAAAATTTGGCTTAGAATCGAATTTCTAAGCCTCTTAGACCTTAAAATCAAGTTCTCAAGGATTTTTATCAAAATCTTGGAGTCATAATCTCCATAGTTTTTTAGATTTTTGGCTTAGAATCAGATTTCTAAGTCTCTCACAAAACCTTGGAATCAAATTTCCAAGGATTTTTAAATTTCAGCTTAAAATTGAATTTCTAAATCTCTCAGACCTTGAAATCAAATTCTCAAGATTTTTCATCAAAATTTTGGAGTCGTAATCTCCCTAGATCTTTGGTTTAGAATCGAATTTCTAAGTCCCTCGCAAAATGTTGAAATTGAATTGCCAAGAATTTTCATATTTTCGACTAAGAACCAAATTTCTAAGTCTCTTTCAAAACGTTCAGATCGTAATCTTCGAGGACTTTTCTATTCCTAGCTTAGAGTCGTAATCTTTGAGTCTATTTCAAAACATTGAGATCTTCAAGGACTTTTCATTTCTGACTTAGAGTTATAATTTCAAAGCATCTTTCAAAAACCTTGTGGTCATAATCTTCAAGAATTTTCAAATCCAGCTTGGAGTCGTAATCTTCAAGTCTTTCACAAATATTGAGGTCGTAATCTTTAAGTAGCTTCAAAGTTTTCATCTTCAAGTTATAATCTTCAAGTTATCTCAAATATCTTGAGTTAAATCTTCAAGGAGTTTCAAAAATTTTAGTTTAGAGTCATAATCTCTTAGTCTCTGTTAAAAACCTTGAAGTCGTAATCTTCAAGAATTTTTAAAAATTTCGCAGCTTAGAGTCGTATTCTTTGAGCATTTCAAAAATCTTGGAGTCATGTCTTCGATGGCTTTTCAAATTTTTGACATAGAGTTGTAATCTTTGAGTCTTTCGAAAAAGAAAAACTTTGAAGTCGTATTCTTTAAGGATTTTCATAATTTCTCGATTCAAAATCGTAATCTTCAAGCCTCTCTTAAACCATGAAGTCAGATTTTCAATTCTCATAGAAACCATGAAATTGAATTTTTAAGAGTTTTACTCATACAAATCTTGACATCGAATTTTCAAGAGTTTTTATCACGCAAATCTTGAGATCATATTTCTCAAGTATTTCGAACATTTCCCATGAACCCACAGGTTCCAAGGAACCTTTACATTTTCAGCATTTTTCATGGACTCTCATGTTACATGAAGTCTTTACATTTTTAGTATCTCCTATGGACTCGAATGTTTCAGCGAACTGTTATATTTTCAGCATTTTCCATGCGACTCGTATATTCCAAGAAGTCTTTACATTTTCGGCATCTCCCATAGGCTCGTATATTCTAGGGAACCCTTGCATTTTTAGTATTTTCATGTTACTCAGGTTTCGAAATCGAATTTTCAAAAATCTCACTTTTAGAAACCTTGAAATTATATTCCCAAGAATTTTCTTGTCTTATCACCCTTTTAAAATGGGATTTCAGGATTCACATGTCATAAAACTTTAGAATCAAATTTTCAAGAATTTGTCAACCAAATGTTCCTGATTTTGCAAGTGTTCTTCTGAAATTGAATTTTTGAAAACAATTTGTCTCTAAGCAGTTTTTCAAAGTTTTCTGTGAAGACCTGAAAATTTCCTCATTTTTTTAAAATTGTATTGCAGATGTTTAATTAATGAGATATATCATCGGAGGATATGATTTTGGGCTCGGGTAAGTTAGGACTTCACCCGGGGGCTTAATTTTGTTAAATTATTGAGATGGGGGCATTTTCGTCATTTGGCCAATCCCTATGGCTTGCTAAATAATCAGATTTTGTGGAGAAAGAGGGGATTTCAAAGCTCAAACCTCTCTCTCTCAAAAATCCTCCACCTTCTCTCTGCAAATGCTACTAATCCAACCAACAGATTTCTATTTTCTTTGAGATATGGAGTGGCCTATGTGTGCTTGACGCATACCCGAAGACGGATCGTCAATTCGAAGTTTGAGGAAGGAGAATCGAAGCTCTTGAGGTCATCCAAAGCTAAGAGATCATCTTCATCGCCAAATCCATCATCTTAACCTTGAGGTAGGGACATAATGCCTTATATAAGCATGTGTGTGTGTGTTGAGTGGTGAAATTGCATGATTGTGTCGTGTAGGGGTAGAAAAATTAGTTTTGGTTCGTGTTCTTGAGTCTGTTGGAAAACTCAGAAATTCACCCGACCGCTCGAGCGGCCTTCACGAATTTGGACACCGCTTGAGCGGTTGTCAAGCAGCCTGTCGGGCGGTCTTTTTCCGCTCTCTAGAAATTTTAAACCCGGGAGACTGCTCGAGCGGCCTCCCCCCTTGATTTGGGTAGATTTTGCTGACCTTTCTAGATAGATTCCCTTACGGTTTTGGACCATTGTTAGACACTTTTTAGTGACATTTCAAGAATCAATGTACGTTTAACCCTATGAGCACTTGGTAGGGTGAGGTGCATCGATCGCAATGAAGTGGCTTATTACGCAGTTGACAATTGAATGAATGATTGCACTTGGACGGGTACTACATTCTATCAAGAATGCTAGGAAATGAGTAGATTTTATCGAAAATACTAGGAATGGACTAGATTCCATTGAGAATGTTAGGAATGTACTAGACTCATTCGGGAATGCTAGGAAGGTACTAGACTCCTTTGAAAATGTTAGGAATGCACAAGACTTCATAGGGAACACTAGGAATGTACTAAACTCCTTCGGGAATGCCAAGAGAGTACTAGATTCCTTCGGCAATACTAGGGACATAATGAGACTTTCGAAAACGTATTGGAGGAACATCAAAATCTTCCCTGTGTCCGAGTGGGAGCAAACTATCATTTATTATCCGAATTAATCCATCCAGCTTTTGAGTAATATGTTTACTTGTGTGCCCTTAGAACTTATTGTGACGTGTTCATTCACTTGGGCTATTTATCTTAGCTTGATTACTCATTATCATATTATTATCTGCGTCAAATCTTAATATTGGTATCGATGTTTCTACTGGGTTGTGGCTCACCCCTTCTTTGATTTCAGGCACTAATCTCGAGCAGTAGATTGATCAGCATGACATGCCTGATTATGTGCATCTTTTTTATTTTTGCATGGAGTTACGAAACAACTTTTAGCTTAGACTTTTGGAAAGATGTAATATCATCTTATTTTTTATCAAACGCAACTCCTGATGTAATCATCCAACTCTGTAGTTTGAAAATGATTAAATGGGTATCTATGGACTATTTTGGAGTTCTGTTGTTTTTATAAATTGTAGTATGGACGGCCTCTAGTTACTCGTAATTATTACACAGATTTTGGGATGTGACAACTTGGTATCAGAGCAATAGGTTAGAATACCTTGAGACCGCAGGAGAGGACTATTAATTTCATTGGATTTAAAAAGCTCGTTGCATTAGGATATGACTTGTGTGTGCTTGTGACATGACATGTATTGGCATTGCATAAAATATGAGTTGAACAATATGTGAAAATTGACCCTTGCTAGGGATTTCTGATTTGGCATTGGCCTTGTTGAGGCAATAATTGGTTGACTTTGTTAGTGTGACTTGATTTGTTGTAACATTATGCCTCCGAGACGTGGGGTGAGATTGGGTGGACCTCGAGGTAGAGGTCGAGGCCGATGTCGATATCATAAAGTACCATTGGAGGATGGTGTGAGTCAACCAAGAGAGATTCCTCAAGCAGAAGAAGCTCATGAGGAAGTAGAGCAAAATATCGAGTCGCCGGTTGCCCCGAGTGCATTCGCAAGGGAGTTTATGGCAGTACTTGCCGAGGCAAATAGGTTGAACCAAGCTGCTAGAAACCATGCCGGTGATCGGGCGATCGATGCTATGAGGGAATTTCATCATTTAAATCCCCCTCAATTCAGTGGAGAGAGTGGTGATGCTCTAGCTGCCAATCATTGGCTTTCTAAGACTCGCAAGTTGTTCAAGACTTTGAGGATAGTGGAGGATGACCTTCGGGTCAATATAGCAGCATGTCAATTGACCGGAGAGGCAAATGAATGGTTGGAGTCAATCTTTGAAGCACGAAAAGACGCGTGAAGGGCCACTAGGTAGGTGGCTGGAGTTGATGAGCCGGATGTGGAGGACATGACATGGGCCGAGTTTGAGGTATTCTTCGAGAATTGATACTTTCCTGAGTCTTATCGTGAACAGTTACGTATACAGTTTGAGAGGTTGGAACAAGAAAATATGACAGTGTCAGAGTATGCTGCAAGGTTTCAGAACTTATCTCGTTTCACACCAGAGCTGGTGACGACAGAGGATCGCAAGTGTCGTCGTTTTGAGAGGGGTCTTCACTCCTTGGTGAAGAGGCTCGTAGTGAGCAAGCACAAGATGGATTTTGCTAAGATTATTGAGTGTGTTAGAAGCGTGGAGTTGCCTAGGGAGGCACAATGAGGTTCTAGAGCTTGGGAACCAAGACAGTCAAGTGTGATGCAAGATTCATCATCTTCCAACAGTTCTGGGGGCCAGGGAAGTAAACAACAGAGGGAGCAGTTTTAGCCTCCACAGGGCCATTCAAATCTTAGGCCATCCAATTTCTCCGATGCTAGGAGTAATGCTTCGAGACCACCAATTGTCTGTCATCGGTGCAATCAACTTGGCCATGTTCGTAGTCAATATGTGGTATGGCCAAAGGTCTGCTACTCTTGTGGGTAGTCCGGACACCTGGCTAGAAATTGTCCCCAAGGGATAGGCGTGCTCAGTCAGGCGAGTTCTGTTCAACAGTCGGGACAGGGCCGTGGGCAGCAGCAACAGTAGTTTAAGGGCACTCAGAGACTGCAACAGCCCCACTTTCGTCAGACTACTTCGGCACAGGACTCTCGTGTTGATAGGGGTACAAGTTCGTTAGCACCTTTACCAGGTTTAGAACAGTGTGATGGTTATGCACAGGTTCAACGTACCCAAGGGAGGGTCTTCAATATCACGTCCTCTACTGCACCTTCTTCTTCTCAGGCTCTAGAGGCTACAGTTGTGAGGAGTACTTTCCTCTTGTTTAACTCTTTTGCAAAGGTTTTATTTGATTTCAGAGCATCTCATTCTTTTATTGCTACATCTTATGCACGTGCTTTGTTGAGAAACTGAATTGGTTGCACCTCCGTTGTTTGTTGAAACTCCTCTTGGTGGAAAATCACCACTTAGCTATATTTGTAGGGATTGCGAACTCACTATCCTTGATCATCATTTCATGTTTGACTTCATTGTGTTAGACATGTCTGGGTATGGATTGGCTATCCACGTTCCACGCCACTATTGATTATTTTGAATGCCGAGTTCATATATGTTCACCCACAGATGGGTGCTTTGAGTTCTTTGGAGAGTGCCAAGAGCCAATGGAACACTATCTATGTGAACCACGGGAGTGGGATGTGATTTATGCATTGTTGGCCGGTTTAACTCTGGATGAGGATGTGTCTGTGTGTGGGCAGTTACCGGAGGTGGTTTGCAATTTCCCAGATGTTTTTCCGAAAGATTTACCCAGTGCACCTCCCGAGAGAGAGGTTGAGTTTTCTATAGAGTTGCACCCAGGTACTACTCCCATCTCGGTGAAACCCTATCGTTTTGCACTAGCTGAGCTAAAGGAATTAAAGGTGCAACTACAAGAGTTGCAAAACTGGGGAATTATCCGTCCTAGTACATCGTCGTGGGGAGCACCGGCCTTATTTGCACAAAAGAAGGATATTTTCTTGTATTTGTGCATTGATTATCGAAAACTTAACCGTGCCACGGTGAAGAATAAGTATCTGATGCCGAGGATCAATGATCTCTTTGATCAACTTCGAGGTGCTACGTGTTTTTTGAAGATTGACTTGAGGTCCGGTTATCACCAATTGAGAGTTCGGAATGAGGATATTCCGAAGACTGCCTTTCAGACACGTTATGGACATTACAAGTTCGTAGTCATGCCTTTTGGGTTGACCAATGCACCAGCAACATTCATGGATCTCATGAACTGTATTTTTCGTGAGTATCTCGATCGGTTTGTTGTGGTCTTTGTTGATAATATTTTGGTCTATTCACTTTTAGAGGAGGAACACAAATCTCATCTCGCCATTGTTCTAGAACTTCTGAGGAAGCATCAACTGTACGCCAAGCTTAGCAAGTGCGAGTTTTGGTTATCGGAGGTAAAATTTTTGGGACACATGGTGTCCAGGAGCGGTGTGTCTATTGACCTAGGAAAGATTAAATCAGTTATAAGTTGGCAGCAACCAAGAAATGTGTTTGAGATCCGTAGTTTTTTGGGATTGACCAGATATTACCGATGTTTCATTCACGACTTCTCTTGGTTAGTGGCTCCAATTACCCGTTTAACTCAAAAGGGGACGCGATTTGTGTGGGATGACTTGTGTGAAACAGCCTTTAAGGAATTGAAGAAGCGCTTGACTAGTGCACCAATTCTGATTGTGCCCAAAAGATGAGCCGGATATGCCATATATTGTGATGCTTCAAAAGAAGGATTGGGTTGTGTATTAATGCAAAAAGGTAGAGTGGTAGCGTATGGGTCAAGACAGTTGAAAACACACAAGCGAAATTATCCAACTCGTGATTTAGAACTCGCAGCTGTAGTGTTTGCCTTAAAGATTTGGAGGCATTATTTGTATGGTGAGAAATTTGAAGTCTTCTCCGACCATAAGAGTTTGAAATATTTGTTCTCTCAGAAGGAGTTGAATCTACGACAACGTCAGTGGATAGAGCATATTGAGGATTATGACTTTGATCTACAATACCACCCGGGAAAAGCCAATGTGTTGCAGATGCTTTGAGTAGGAAACCTACACAATTGGCAAGTCTAGTCGTTTGTGAATAGAAGGCGATTCAAGATTTGAGAGTTTATGCTTCGTGTTTTGAGGAAGTTCAGGAATGGGTGACTTTGTGCAATTTGACGGTTCGATCCACTTTATCCACTCAAGTGATTGACACCCAACTATGTGATGATGAAACAGATGAGTTACGAAAGAAGTATTTCAGTGGCAATGCTGGAGAGGGGTGGATGGTGTATGCCGATCGAAGTTTACGCTTCCAAGGGAAGTTATTTGTACCGATTTCATATCGGGAGAGAATTTTGAGAGAGTTTCATCACTTGCCATTAGCTGTTCACCCAGAAAGAACGAAGATGTACCATGACTTGCGTCGCCAATTTTGGTGGCCCGGAATGAAACAGGATGTAGTAAGTTTTGTGTCAAAGTGCCTTACATGCCAACAAGTGAAAACTGAGTACCAACGACCTAAGGCGGAATTGCAACCTTTGCCTGTGGCTGAATGGAAATGAGAGAATGTAACAATGGATTTTGTTTCAGGTTTACCAAAGTCGCAAAAGGGACACGATGTTATTTGGGTGATTGTAGATCGTCTGACTAAGTCTGCTCATTTCTTACCTATTCGAATGACCGATTTCGTGGAGAAGTTTAGTTGTTTTTACATTCGTGAGATCATTCGACTTCACGGGATTTTGGTGTCTACCGTGTCTAATCGAGATCTGCAGTTCACAGCACATTTTTGGCAAAGCTTGCAAGCTGCGCTCAGTACGCATTTTCTGTTGAGCACAACTTATCACCCTAAAACAGATGGGCAATCTAAATAAATGATCCAAATATTGGAGGATATGCTTCGGACATGTATTCTAGACTTTCGAGGAAATTGGAAAGATCATTTACCCTTGGTCGAATTTGCATACAATAATTGTTATCAATCAAGCATCGAAATGGCACCGTATGAGGCCTTGTATGGGCGACCATGTAGATCACCCGTGTGTTGGACTGAGTTGGGTGAGACGACTACTGTCGGATCAGACTTAATTGGGGAGACTACTGACAATATGAGATTGATTTGCCAACAACTACTGAAGAGCTATGCTGATCGTTGTTGTCGCCCTTTGTCGTTCGAAGTGGGTGACCATGTGTTTTTGAAGGTATCACCACGACGGGGTCTATCCCGTTCAGGCGAAAGGGGAAGCTTTCACCGCGATATATCGAACCCTTTGACATCCTCGAAAGGATTGGAGAAGTTGCATATTGTTTGGCTTTACCTCCAAGATTGTCGGGTATCCATGATGTGTTTCATGTCTCGATACTGAGAAAGTATGAGCCAGACCCGTCACATGTACTTGAATGGTCCGAACTTGAGTTAGAAGCGGATGCCTCTTATAGAGAGAAACCGGTGAGTATTCTCAACTCACGTGAGCAAGTGCTAAGAGATAAGACGATCTCTTTGGTTCGAGTTTTGTGGGACAACCAAGGTAGGGAAGGATCAACGTGTGAGCGAGAGGACGAAGTTCGAGAGAAGTATCCACACTTGTTTACTTCTTGACTATAATGAGTTTCCTTCTTTATTTTGATGATAATTGAAATTGTGAGTTGTTTGATGTAGTGTGTGAGGCGATTGTTATGAATTATGAATTAGCATGCAATCCACTTGTTTATGGTTGATAGTCTTGGGACTTTCTTAGTCGCACTTGTTATATGTTTATTGGCATTGTTTTAGTGTACTTGTACGGTTAGGATATTTGAACTTCTTATATTTATTGAACGTTGTTGAGTTTGGACTCGTTGAGTATTGCTTATTCACGAGGTAGATAGTGGAGTATTGTTAGAGGTGTTAGATTAATAGACGTGTATCTATGTCTTGGTTGTGGATGCATAGAGAAGTATCTGTGTCGGTATGATACGCCTTAAATTTTGTGGACAAAATTCCTTTAAGAAGGGAAGAATGTGAAGACCCATAAAATTTCTCGTTTTTTTTTAAATTGTGTTGGAGATGTTTAATTAATAAGATATATCGTCGGAAGATATGGTTTTGGGCTCGGGTAAGTTAGGACTTGACCCGGGGGCTTAATTTTGTCAAATTATTGAAATGGGGGCATTTTTGTCTTTTGGCCAATCCCCATGGCTTGTTAAATAATCAAATTTTGTGGAGAAATAAGGGGATTTCAAAGCTCAAACCTCTCTCTCTCAAAATCCCTCCACCTTCTCTCTACAAATGCTATCAATCCAACCAACGGATTTTGATTTCCTTTGAGATATGGAGTGGCCTATGCGTGCCTAATGCATACCTGAAGACGGATCGTTAATTCAAAGTTTGAGGAAGGAGAAGCAAGGCTCTTGAGGTCATCCGACGCTAGGAGATCATCTTCATCGCCAAATCCATCATCTTAACCTTGAGGTAGGGACATAATGCTTTATATTAGTGTGTGTGTGTGAGTGTGTTGAGTGGTGAAATTGCATGATTGTGTTGTGTAGGGGTAGAAAAATTAGTTTTGGTTCGTGTTCTTGAGTCTGCTAGAAAACCCAAAAAATCACCCGACTGCGGTCTCCATCTCGCTCGAGCGGCCTCCATCTCGCTCAAGCGGCCTTCACAAATTTGGACACCGCTTAAGCGGTTGTCAAGCGGCCTGTCAGGCAATCTTTTTCTGCTCTCTGAAAATTTTAAACCCGGTAGACCGAGCGAGCGCTCGAGCGACCCCCTTGATTTTGATAGATTTTGTTGACCTTTCTAGATGGATTCCCTTATGGTTTTGAGCCATTGTTAGACACTTTTAGTGACATTTCAAGAATCAATGCACGTTTAACCCTATGAACACTTGGTAGGGTGAGGTGGGACGATATCAATGAAGTGGCTTATTACGTAGTTGACAATTGAACGAATGATTGCGCTTGGACGGGTACTAGATTTCATCGGGAATGCTAGGAATGGACTAGATTCCATCGGGAATGCTAGGAAGGTACTAGACTCCTTTGAGAATGCTAGGAATGCACAAGACTTCATCGGGAACACTAGGAATGTATTGGACTCCTTCGGGAATGCTAGGAGAGTACTAGATTCCTTCGGGAATACTAGGGACATAATGAGACTTTCGAAAACGTATTGGAGGAAAATCAAAACCTTCCCTATGTCCGAGTGGGAGCAAACTATCATTTATTATCCGAATTAATCTATCCAGCTTTTGAGTAATATGTTTACTTGTGTGCCCTTAGAACTTATTGTGATATGTTCATTCACTTGGGCTATTTATCTTAGCTTGATTACTCATTGTCATAATGTTATTCACATCAAATCTTAATATTGGTATCGATGTTCCTACTGGGCTGTGGCTCACCCCTTATTTGATTTCAGGTACTAATCTCGAATAGTAGATTGATCAGCATGACATGCCTGATTATGTGCATCTCTTGTGGTTTTTGCATGGAATTACTAAACAACTTTTAGCTTAGACTTTTGGAAAGATATAATATCACCTTATTTTTTATCAAATGCAACTCCTGATGTAATCATCCAACTCTGTAGTTCGAAAATGATTAAATGGGTATATGTGGACTATTTTGGAGTTCTATTGTCTTTATAAATTGTAGTATGGACAGCCTCTAATTACTCGTAATTATTACACAAATTTTGGGGCGTGACATTTTCAATAAAAGTCATAGCTTTCTTTTCAAAGCAGAGCTTCTTCAAAGGGCATAGAGACAATGGTTGTGGAATGCACTATCTCAAAGAACTCGGAATAAGAAATGAAAGAGAGAAGACAAGCACATTAGTCCTTGGACTGTATAGTGTCAAGACAAGGCAGATGTTATCCCAAATACTCATAGCAGAATGGTTGTCAAAGGCAGTTTCAGAATAGAGCAGCATGGCCTAATTTTAATCGCGGTGAGACAAAATTTCACATCTTATATTCTTTGTCTACCCTTCACTTCGCCAAGAGCAGACAAAGAGGGGCAACTGTTGATACCGAATTTTGTCCCACTGCTCGAACAATCATGAAACATGCCATCAGAATAGGCTCAGGATAAGCTTATGCACAAAATGACTATTTTCCCTAGACGGACCAAAGACGCATGGGATGACCTAAACACCAAAGAACTTCACCGAAGACACTGGCAATCACTGAGCAGGCCTATTGAACATGATTTGGATGATACTTGAGCAGCCTCAGAGAGTTCAGCGAAGTTTGAGTACAAATGACCATTTTACCCCTAGATGAACAATTCATCAAAAGTGGGCTTCAAGGGCCAGCACAATCAACTCGGGATGCCTCAACAGTGTATGAAAGGGTATTGATGTGGTCCAGAATTCAATCAGGTTGTGTTAGAATGCTCGAAAAGGGTTTGAATATGAAAAGACGATTTTGTCCTTCTGATTGAACAAAAACTGAGGAAGCCTCTAAATCAAGTCAGAACGACTTCACCACCATAATTTTCATGAAGAATCTCAATATAATGCCATTGAAATGTCTTGGAATTCAATTAAATATTCCAAGAACAAAATTGAAGAAATTAGGTAAATCGACAAACGATGGCCTACTTCGTGATGAAATTTACATTCAATGACATCCTTTGACAAGAAAAGTTTATCTTCGGTGACATCATATTTTTATCGCTGTTGACATCATTTCGCAACAACTACACAATTTTCTCACCATTGACTTTTAGTGTCACGGATACACAGACACCTCTTTTTGTGTAACGAAGGTGTCACCAATGATAATAGGTGACAAAAATTAGACCTTCGGTGACATTTTTTCATATCACCAAACATGTTTTTTCTTGTAGTACTACTTGATCCTCAGCGTTGTCTTACACCCCTTAATGGCACTCTTCTGTTTGATGCTACTGTGTATCGTCAGTTGGTCGACAATCTTGTCTATCTCGCTATTACTTGTCCTGACGCTACCTATGATGTGCATATTGTCAATCAGTATATGTTGACCCCTCATAAACCTCATTATGTTGCTTTGATTCAAATTCTTCGACATCTCAAATGCACCTTGTTTCATGGTCTTCACTATTCATCTCACTCCTCCCTTCAGTTCTGTGCCTTTTCTGATGTTGATTGGGCTGGAGATCCTATTGATTGGTGCTCTACTATGGGATTCTTCTTCTTTTTAGGAGATTCTCTTATTTCTTGGTGCAATAAGAAACAAACTTTTACTGCTCGTTCTAGTACTAAAGCTGAATGTCGTGCTCTTGCCGACACTACTCAGGAGATTCGCTGGCCTCTTGTAGATATGGTTTTTTCTCTATTTGGCGCTACTAACCTCTTTTATGACTATCTATTCAAATTGCTCACAATAACGTCTTTTATGATTGTACTAAACACATTAAAATTGACTACCATTTTGATGAACCAAAGCTTAGGGAGGGCTTTAGTGGGGTCGCTTGACCCACCAAGACACCATATCTCATGGCCGCGTACATGTGTTTCTTTCACCATGACAGCTTCTAAATTTTTATGGTGCAATTTAATTCCTCGTGTTTTTGTTGACCTCTTGAAACTTTTCGTATTTCAACCCACGCGTAAGAGACTTTCGCTTTGATTTGATTGCCTTTCGTAATCTTGTTGGAAAAAATGTGTATTGTAGAAATAATTGATGGACAGGGAAATCAATATGTGGTCCAGCTCTTCAGATTTCTTGTGACTTCTTTTCCAAATAATTGAAATCTTTCACTTTTTTAATATAGTTCGTACACCAAGAACATCAACTATTTCAAAAAATCATATTTATTGGAATTCATTTATATAATTTCGGAACACATTTATCTTATAAAAAATATACTACACCGGATTGGAATTAGTTCTTGTTCCTAAAATGATATTAGCTGCTCAACATGATTATTTGTGGTTAACATTTTCAGCAATACAAAAGTGAAACCTACTAAGCTCATCAAAATGAATCCTCAAAAGTGTTCACCAAAAAACTTGATACGACCATCTAAGTGTCTCAGAGCATTTCTAACCGAATGAGTCAAATTTTTTGCAGCACCCCAATAATAAAAAAAAATGACATGATTTGTTGATCCAATTTTACCTTCAAGTACATAGTTGACACGCACTATTTTGATTTAAATCTAACATGAAGATGTCGATTGTATTTTTGAGTTTTTGCACTTTAAATATATACTGGCAGCGGAACACACGCGATACGTGTGCAAATCGTCAATTATTAAATTTAAAAAAACCCTAATTGACGGAAATCTGAGAGTTAGATCCGAAGGTTGAATTTAACGGGTTGGTATTGAAAATCAAAGTGTGGACAAAAATAAAAAACAGATGCAAAGCCCAGAAGAATCATGGTTAGGTTTATTCTGATTTTTGGATGAGTGGAGCAAAACTGATTGAGTGGGGAGTTAGAGTAGTGATTTTACCTTTTTTTATCCAAGTAGTTTATTAATGAAAGTTGCAAAATGAGCAGTTATTTTTATTGATAAGGGTAATATTGGAACTTACTTTTGTGACATGGCTTTATTTTTTGTTCATACCAAAAAGAGTATTCCTTTTCTATTAGTATAAAAGATATATATATATATATATATATATTTTTGAATTACTAATACTAAACTCTTAATACATCACAATTTTCTGTAAATATTTATAGGTGGAAATTAAACATTTAAGATGAATGGACACGAAATAGTGTAGTTCAAATTGTAAAGATTACAAATCAAACTAGGTAGGAGGAGGTTAACCTCAAGATCAAACTTTAAACTCGGATTAGCAAACAGTATTGAAACGCAACACTCTCTGATCATAAATAAAGGTATAGGAAATGTTCAATTGTTATCCGTTACGAAGCCACGTGGGATTGTGAGGACAAAGGAAAGGGGTTAACTATTTTTTCAAGTTACGTTAATTTAAAAGAAGATCAATGGACCACTGGACACTTAATAATACAACAAATCATCATTAATGAGATGCTGATGAGAGATACCACCGCATTTTATACCTGCCCCCACCAAGCATATGCTTTCATTTGATTGTATTGTCAAAAGGAAACACCTGGAGGATTTGCCAAAAACACCCCCATTCAACACAGATTGCTTCCCCAAATATATATATATATATAGCTACTGCCCCCAAAGGTACAACAAGCAAAAAAGAGGAACAGTACGTAAATGATCAAACAAGACAACACAAACTACCAAGACCAAATTTCCAAAGGTAATGAATATTGAATTTTGATCAAAAGTTCTCTCAAACATAGTATGTTCACTAAATTTAAAACCCCCCCCGCCCATTTCATTTTCTAATCAAACTCAGCATAGCCCTCAGAAACAGAATCACTGCTGATGGGCTTGAACTTAATTTCTTCTTTGCCAGAGCCTATCGTCAAAACCAGCACTACAAAAATCAAGACACCAAATCATCTATTGAAACCAACACTATCAAACTTCAATAGAAAAACTTTGATGTGATGACCCTTCATGAGTCGTAAAACTAGGAGTGAAAAAAACCCGACAAAAAAGTCACCCAAATAAATTGGATTGGTTTGGTAAATTAATTGGTCCATTTCTACAAGGAAAAAAACAACTAGAAAATTTAGTAATTAAGGAAGGAAGAGGATGAGGAAAAAACAGTATCAGCAGATAGATCAAGTGAAGAAAAATTGTAAACCTTAAACATATCAATATCCCAAAACTTCAAAAGTGAAGCAGAGTCTATAAGATTAAGATCATATATAGTAGAAGCAGCGGCAATAACATTACCAGTAGCAGCAATATCATTTACACAAAAATGTACCGACGAGGCAATGAATCTCTTAATTGATTTAAAGGGTGAAATCTCACATGTCCAAGGAAGTAATTACTGATATTAGCGTACGTAATTGATGAAAAAAGAAAAAAGAAAATATAGCACTTCCTAGGGAAGTAATTAAGATCCATGTTTTCTCCCTCATGATTCTGCATCTTGGTTCAACAGCGAGCTCAAAACGAAAACAAAAAACAACTGGACCGGCAGTCCCTTTGTAAACCTTATTAACACACAATAGATATCTATTCCAATAACAGAAAATTCAAAAGAAACAAATAAACAAGCCGAAGCATGCCTTAAATTGATTCCCATAAAACCACCTTCACAAAAAAATCTTGTTCGGAAGTTGCAACTTCACATCATTTCCTAAATATACAAATTCCTAACTAGGAGTGAGAGATTCTTTCAATCTACCTAGATTATCTAGAAAACAAAACAAAAAAAGCAGATGAAAATGACGACGAAAAAACTGCATTCAAGAATCAAAAAAACTTGCGACAGATGCAACTAGAATTAATAGAGGATAAAATAGGCCCATAAGTCATACGCCAAAAGTTGGAGAACAAGTCTATCTAGACCCCACACAAGTATCCTCGGCGGCCATTGGGAATTCACTTCATGTTCTTGTAGAAAAATAAAAATTCTATTATCATGAAATTTCTTCATAAAAATTAAGATATGGTCATGCAAATCTAAATTAAGAAAAAAACATATGTATTTTCATTCCACAAAATTAAACAAATAATTAATATATATATATATATATATATATATATATACACACTTTTATTCTACTAATAAAACTAATAAGAGAAATAATATATATTAAATATGTATATCATATATATATATACACTTTTATTCTACTAATAAAACTAATAAGAGAAATAATATATATTAAATATATTAAATATGTATATCATATATATATATATATATATATATATATATATATATATATTAGATATACTTAAATTTATAGTCCATTTGGTCAAACTTTTGTAACTTAATTCATTTTTGTCTATTTAATTTTTTTATATTTATTATTTTTGCATTATTATTTTTAGTTTACTGGTTCGTCTCGACGAAAAGAGTCTAAAAAGGTATAAAATTATGTTCAAAAATTACGAAAAAATCATTAAAGGCGGATACGACATTTTTGACTTATTTTTTTGTTTTTTAAACTATTTTTAATTTTGAGACATAATTTTAAACTTTTCTAAAATATTTTGTGGGATTCCCTAACCAAATCAAAAGGGACATTAGAACAACACTCTATGACCGTAGAAAATCCGAATTTGAACCTAAATAAAAGGCGTACCTGGTACAGTAAGCAACAATAATGGGTCCGCCATGTGTCCATAATCGTCGACAAAATCATCAACTTCAAGTGAAACAACATTCTTCCTCCCTTTTGGTCTTTCACGCGTAAATACTTTGCCTTGTCCCTCGTAATGTTGTAGAATATGAACTTGTCACACAAGAGTACTATGTTTGAAAACAAATTCCTCATACAATATGTGTCATCCTCAATCAACACAACTTTTGAAACACTCCGAACATATTGAAATGCACCATTGGGAAGTAACGTAACTCCATTCCTCACCGGAATAACAGAAACAAGTCAAATGATTCATTTTCCGGTATCGGATATATATATATATATATATATAGCCTAAAGATGTGACAAATATTAATGTCACATATTATCAGCTTGTTAGTCCCAAAATCAAAACATACAGGATTAATATTGTGCCAAAAATATAGTTAAGAGCAAAAGCGTTATACCATACACAATCGTTACTTGGTGGTCAATAACGAATAATTAATTGACTTATGTATACACTACCATATATTCTTCATCCATAATAACAAACAAACCCTATAATTGTTATTTGACAAAGAATCGCATACAACATGTTTTTTATTGAACGTCTTTGCATTAATTATGATCAGTTCAGAACCCATATAACCAGGGATTCAGAAGAGTTGTAGTGCACTTTCCTATAGTGCATGTGTAGTGCGAGCAAAACGACATAGTTTTGTCCGCTTTCTCCTTAAATTGCCCGCACTACACATACACTACAGGAAAGTGCACTACAGCTCCTCCAAATCCTATAACCAGTGGGTCTCTCGCGTGATTCACTAACGAACTAGCCTACGAAGTAGATCTAGTATATACTGTATGGTATGGGCTTCTAGTTCACTTACATACATACATATAGCCTCAATGCCTTGGCGGCCAAATGTAAATATTCACATCAACATTGAAGTTGGGCCTTCATCATCTCCAATGTAATACTTCAATTACTTTTGCACAGCAAAAAAAATAAAAAAAAACATACAATTATAGACTTGAAAATTCGTTATAATTTGGTCACCGTATACACTAAATGACATGTACTCTAATAATCCTGTAATTTTTATTAAATAAGATAATTAATAAATGCATTTTTATTTTAAATTAGTTTTAAGTAATTAAAAATTAATAGGCCGTTCGAGCGACTTGTTCTGTAACGCTTCGCTTCTCGGCAACGTTAATTAAAATATTTTAATATCATAAATGTGAATTTTAAAATAAAATATTATTTGCTGAAGTGTGATAACAATTACTAAAATACCTCTTTTGGGATTACATTGTGAATTAAAATGAATATAACAAAGCTTCTAAGGGTAAAGTTTCTATGTGTTGTCACGGTCTTCAACTCCAAAGCCCAGCTCTT
>JABCMJ010001540.1:0-10851 GCA_014822125.1 Arbutus unedo
TCATATGCATGTAATACTTGTCTAAATTTTTCTACTGGACTGTCGAGCTCAACTCGTCATTCTTTTCAGGTACAACCTTGGAGTGATCGTAGCATGGGATGCTTGGCATGTATGGACTAACATGCATATTTTGAAAACTACATTGTAGGAGTTACTCAACATATTTTATAATTTATTTTTGAAAAGATATATCATAACTCATATTTTATTCATTTTGATTCAAGTGATGTAAACTATCTAACTCCCTTTTCTGTTTTGCAAGACAGTGATCATGGGTCGAAACGACCTCTTTTGTAGTTCTCATAGAACTTGGTACACTTTAGTTTTCATCAATGGACCATTTGGGAATTCTGGTGAGATTATGAGTCTTTCTCAATATTTAATGTATAAATTTATTACGTTTAAAATTGAGAGCGTGGCATAACCTAATTCAAATAGCAATCAACAATTCCTCTTCGGATTTGGTGATCTTCGAATGGACAGAAACTCAAAACCCTCAAGAATTTTCAAGAGAAATCCTCCTTCCTCTCTCAAACTTTTTGATTATGAAATTGTAAAAGGGAACGAACCTAGACTACGTTTATATAACCAGTATTGATATCATTCATGCAATCAACGCCATAAAGCTCTATATTAAATAAAAAATGTAACCCTCCGTTAATGATAATTAGTACAGAGATTTGCCCGCTCAAATTCGAAAAAGTCGCTCGAGCGGCCTCAAGCTCACTTGAGCGAGCTACCAATTTTTAAATTCTCTAATTTAAATATTAACAAAGAATTCATTAATATTAATTAAAAACTAATTAAAAATATTGGGTCACTACACAGCCGTTGGACATTAGCCCTTTGACGGTCTGAGGGCCACCCAATTGGTGCCCCACCATTCCAATATCAAGGACCATATTTTCCATGGGTAGTTAGAGTGAAGAAAAACATGGTTAGAAAGTTTCTGATGTGAACGAGAAAAATGGACATAAATCCTAGTTAGGTTCAGAGTCAGTTGAGATTTCCCTTCTTATTAATTTTATTCTAGTAATTAAGGATGGACTCTTGAACATCTAACCATGTGATTCCACCATAGGTGGGGATACCCTTTCCAAATTCCCCACAATTGATGGTATGTCTATTGATGGTATGCCAACTCTTCCCATTTGTCATATGGCTATTTTGTGGAGAAAGGATGCCCAGGGTCCCACGCCTAGATTAGTTTGTCTTTTTTCCCATAGTTAACAAATGAAACTTTTTGACATGTCCATCCATTATCTTCAATGCATTCTATACGAGGGTGGATATAGAAATTTTGATCAATAGGGTCAAAATCTTCATTAAAATTACACAATAATTTTTTAATTAAAATTAAATGTAAAATCTTATCAACATATCAAGTTTAATAATTTAAAAAATACATAAAATGATTATTCATTAAGAAAAAAATTAAAATAACTTTTTTACTTATAGACACACAAAGTATTATTTACAAGTTTACTTTTATTCATATGCAATATAATGTTTGTACAATCTGCATAATAACAATACTTATTTTTTATTTGGATAAAATTCTTGGTACAATTTATGCATTAACTGAAATATTTTGAATAACTTTTATACCTTAAATGAAATCTTGGGGTAATTTCTATAATTTAAATAAATTACCTAAGACAATTTGATAATTTTAATAGGGCCAAGTTGACTAATTGCATGCTTAATTTTCAAAAGAATACATTTCTGTCTCTTCGTTTAAGAGTGAGAATGTGTGGAGCAAAAGTCATCACGTTCCTTCCTTTTTTCAACGTTTCTTTTAGTGCAAAGATTAGAGAGGGGCAAACTCACAGCTTTTTTCAATGTCAGGTTCCCTCTCTCTTTTTTTTATTTTGTTGTGTTCAACACAGAAGAGAGAGAGGGGCAAATTACAAAAAAAAAAAAAAAATTCTACGTCACTTTTCAAATCCGTAGTGTCAACTTGTCCATAGACAAATCCGCACTGGTTCCATACACAAATTAGTTTTGCATTCAATGCGTCAACATGTATCAAAAAACTTTGGAAAGTTTCGATAGAAAAATACAAAACATTGGCTCTATCATACATAACTAGCTAGGTCAAGTGAAAGTGCATTGATGTATATTATTGAGCATCTTAACTTATTATTGCATAGCATATTTGAGCCTTGTCCCCATATAACGATCAATGCACTTGACAATTATTCTCACTTCGTAATGTTCGTATAATTTCACAGAACTACTATTGTTTTGGTGAAGTAAAAGGGTTCAACTTTTGACTCTCCAAATTAAGTGCAGAAAAAAGCCAGCAAATCTTCTTTGAAGTAGATTCCAACTTACAATCAAATGCTACGTACATTTTCTAATTTACAAGTCCCAACACAATCACTATGCTGTGTAGCTATTTGAATATACACACATAGATCTAGTATGTATGAATTTCATTTAAACAATCAACAAATGTTCAACCGTCAACTCACGAAAAATCAATTTCCAACATCTGCTTACAATTAAACCATCATGCCACAACACCATGAAGATATCCTAGCAATTTTTGCCCTTCTTACACAAAAGCAAAATTGCAACAAAAAAGATAAAAACAAAATATCTCACTATAAATTTTTACTGTTTCAAAAGATGCATATTACTTTTTATGTATCTGTACAATGTTTGACGAAAGGAATTAATTTGTTGTAAATTTCTAGTTAATTTATGCTTTTTTCCCAGACGAAGCCTTCTCCTTCGCCATCTGTCCGAACAAGCTTCCATCATAAATAGTTCAGATTGTATCTTTTTGTAGTAAATCCTTCTTGTCCTTGCATAGAATATAAAAAATTTTCTACTCTACAAAGTTTGCAAGCCTGAAAATCCCACATTTTCATCAATTATGTTACTTAGAAGGAAATGAAAAAAAATTAACATATAGTTTTGAGCAAAGTTATTAATCCCGTATTGTACCGCCCAGTACCAAGCTGCACGTCCCATACTAGAGCCAAAACGGGGCATGTGTGAAGTTGTACCATTTTGGCAAAGTTACCGACAATTTTGGATAATTTCGGCGGTGTACCAGATATCAAATGGTCTATTAAAGAGAGGGGAGGGGGAGGGGGGTCATGAGAGAGAGAGAGAGAGAGAGAGGCAGTTGTGAGATAGAGTGAAGGCTAATAAGCACACGAATTTGCATATCTTATAGCTTGGCAAATTAATTTTAGACTTGCATACATGGTTAATTCTAAAATTTTAACTGATATTGCACGTAAAGTATGTTTCTTCTTGTTGCAGGAAAAACAAGTTAAAAGGATATTCCAGAAAATTTTCGTGACTCCTGAATGATCTATAAAGTTATCACGAGGATGGAGCAAAGCGTTGACATAATTGAAGCTCAGGAAAGTAGCAAGAGAGTATCCAAAGAAGCCAAGGAGTGTTGCTGTCAAAGTTGATAACTTGAACTAAAACATCCAGATGATGTGCCTGACTAAGGATAAACCAAGAATCCAGGGAGCAAGAATATTCGAATGATCCCTACAAATATCTGGATGTTTGGAAGATACTATGCCAAGGCCAAAAATGCATAAGAGAGAAACATCCAGATGTTTATCAAAACATCCGAATATTATATGCTGGAAAGGCAAGCCAGAAATCCTGAGGAAAGTATCATTCAGATGCTTTTCAATAACATCTGGATGTTCTGATCAAAAGAGAAAATCCTGAAGAAATTTTTGGATATTCTAATAAAAAAAGAAACATCCTGAAGAAACATCCGGATGTTTTCTATTTACATCCGGATGTTTGAAAAACAAATTGAAGAATTCTGAGGCAAAAAAGGAAAACATCCGGATGTTTGTCAGTAACATCCGAATGATCTAATAAAAAATTAGCAACTATTATTGACTTTTCAAAACTACTTTTTGAACTTTTTCAGTTATTTTTTGGACCACTTTCCAAGGAAAATATTTCAACCACCGTGAGGGCCAATCAAACAAGATTACTTCAATCAAACCAAGAGCCAAATGATGATTGAAGTTGCCTCGTCAGTAAAACTTAGAGGCAAAGCAAGGATTTGGTAAGATATTTTGTTTCGAAAGGAGGAGAGCTATTTTCTACAAATAGGACCTTTTGATGTAATGAAAAAGATACAATTCATAGACAATTATTAGATCTAGAAAGTAATAGTTAGGAAGTATTTGTAAGAGTAGAGATAGTTCTTTCTAGTTTTGTTTTATTTTTTGTTATAGTTTCCTTTCAAAGTTTGGAGGATTGAAGTATTGTGAGTTTATTTTCATTTTCATTTCAAGACGAAGTTATGTTTATGTTTCCATACTGCTCATCTTCATTTTCATGATAGGCTAAGTTCTTATGCTTGGTTTTGGGATGATTTTCATCCTATGACCTAGGCATGTTTGATATCTTCTATTAAGGCTTTCAAAACTTGTTGGAGAATGATTATTATTTCTTCTTTTAAAACTAAAATAAAGTGTTAAGTTCTTGATTGGGTGTGCACAAAATACTTTTGGTACATCCAATACTTGGTCAATGTATTTCATATTTAGACTACTTGTCTCGGAACAAACTCATTCTACAACACGTCCTTGGTTTCAAATAGATTTCAAGCTTGTTAATGGATCGATTCGAGTTTTTATTTTCAAAAAAAAAAATGGAGTGTTATTCTTTTGATTAAGTATCGTCATCGAGCTTTGTTATATTTAATACTTGAGTCAATGTCCTCCGTATTTTGGACCTTTTATTATTAAACTCAAATTGATTCGAAAACGCGTTTGTTGATTCAAAATTGACTTTCATAGCTATATTTTCTGACAAGAACAGTTGATCTTATTCTTGGTTGAGTGATAGAAAGAAGATATCTGATGTCTAAGTTATGGATGAAATAAGTCACAAGACCATGCCTTCTTTTTATTTAATCATTTCTCGTTTTAGCATTCCATTTCTTAGATAACAATTAATGAATCTGAATGATCTAGGTTTTGCATCCTAAACACCGCAATCGTACAAAATACTTTGTCAAGATTCAAGTCGTAATCTATTTTCTTGAGAATCTATAACCGCAACTTCTCCACTATACAAGTCCACCAAGGAAGAGAAGAAGTTCGGATTTTAAATTCTGACCGTGCCTAGTGCCACAACGATGTACTAAGTTGGGATCGGTCAAATTTTTTGCACCATTGCCAGGGAAGCAGCATTTACATTTTACGTATGGTATTTTGTATTTGTCTATATTTGTTTTCCTTTTTGTTGTTTTTTAGTTTTAACTTTTGCAAACAATGAGAGACGATCTATATCCGTCCACTTTCCAAACTCATGAACCACCATGGTACCTCCCCAACATCTCACAACAATATGATTCCCAGGAACAACCATGGTACCTGCCCAATATCTCACAACAATATGATTCTCAGGAACCACCATGGTACTCCGTTGTGATCGAGGATCACCAGGATAGTGAATTATTAAAAGTTTTGAGTAAATGTCATGAGGTTACTAGTTCGCCTAACAACTTGGGTGAACATTTGAGATGGCTCTTTTGGCTCCCAGAAGACTGATTGACGGCGGTGGTCTATCTATGCAAGAAATAGTTAGTTTAGGTTCAGGGTTTCTTAGATGGGCTTAGCCCATTTTGTTTTGGGCCTTACCCTCGGCTATGAGTTGTGTTGTCGTATTTGGGCTTCTCGACCTACATGTGTGTGCTTTTATGGTTGTACCTAGGAATTTTATGCCCATAGGTGATTAGAGCCTTTTCCTTAGGTGTATTATTTATCCTTTGGTTGGTACCCATTTTTCCTTTGCTAATGAATTTTACTTTTACTGATAAAAAAAATAGTGATTAAGCATTGAGCCTCAAATATGGAATACTAATATTTTTTTCTTTGATCGGCAAAGAAGATTTCATTAATCTTTGGAAGGAGTTACAAAGTTTAATGGGAACAAACTGTGGGAATACAAATTAAAATATGCACATTATCTGGAACAAAGAACAATAACACAAACAGATACGAATCAGTAAACTTACAATATATGAAGAACAAAAAAAAAAAAAACTGAACGGGTAAATCGATGCACGTATAAAACGTTTTCCTTAAAATAAATTTCGCTACTCCCACGGTGCTCAAAGTCAGTGAGCGTTTGCTTCCTAGGATACAATGATTATGCTTGTAGAAGTAACACTCCAATCTACTAACCTAATGAACCAATAATGTGCAATACTCTCTCAATGAAGAAAGAATTGACTAACAATATGCAAGAGTATTTTTGAAATTTTTGTTTATATCAAACACCGAATAAAAAGGACATATTTATAAGGAGAATGGTAGATTTTCAAAGAGAAATGGTAACTGTCCCATAAGTCACCATTGGTGACTTTTCCAAAAGACACAACTAATGTGTCAAATGGTACATAAGCAACGGCTGATGGAGCACCAACTGAGATAATTTTGAAACCACCACTTGGTGGGTCATAAACCAAACATAAGGCCCAATAATATGCCCATACATAATATTAAAGAAGTCTATTTCCTTGGTTCAAATTAATTACTCTAAACAGGTTCTAAAAATTATTATGGGACATAACCTACCATTCATCAACCAATTCAAACTTTAGGAGGCAATTTCCAGATTCCACAAATTTTAAATCACACAAATTTGTATGAATTAATTCTAAAGGTTCAATGATTCTTCAAATTTATGAAATAATGTCTTTGTCAATTTTGCTTTCATACAAGTTTCACACTTACGATATGTGTCAACTTGAAATTCAGGTAAATATTCTAACTTTACTAATTTTTGTAAAGTATATTATCTGGAACAAAGAATAATAACACGAACAGATACGAATCAGTAAACTTTAAGATTGTGGGAATACACATTAAAATATGTATATTATCTGGAACAAAGAATAATAGACGAACAGATACGAATCAGTAAACTTACAGCATATGAAGAACAAAAAAAAACTGAACAAGTAGATCAAGGCATGTATAAAACGTTTTTCTTAAAGAAAATTTCGCTCCTCCCACGGTGCTCAGAGTCGATCTGTGTTTGCTTATCAGGATACAACGATCTTGCATGCAGAAGTAGCACTCCAATCTAAAAGCCTAGCGAAC
Source organism: Arbutus unedo (assembly GCA_014822125.1). Classification (NCBI taxonomy): domain Eukaryota; kingdom Viridiplantae; phylum Streptophyta; class Magnoliopsida; order Ericales; family Ericaceae; genus Arbutus; species Arbutus unedo. The sequence continues at coordinate 7,113 of JABCMJ010001540.1, forward strand.
CAATAATGTGCAGTACTCTCTCAATAAAGAAAAAATTGACTCACAATATGCAAGAGTATTTTTGAAATTTTTCTTTATATCAAACACGGAATAGAAAAGGCATATTTATAAGGAGAATGGTAGCTTTTCAAAGAGAAATGGTGGTTGTCCCATAAATCACCATTGATGACATGTCCAAAAGACACAACTAATGTGTCACATGATACATAAGCAACGGCCGATGGAGCACAAATTGGGACAATTTTAAAACCACCACTTGGTGGACCATAAAACAAACATAAGGCCCATTAATAGGCCCATACATAATATTAAAGAAGCCGATTTCCTTAGTTCAAATTAATTACTCGAAATAGGTTTCAAAAATTATCATGGGACATAACTTATCATTCATCAACCAATTCAAACTTTATGAGGCAATTTCTAGATTCCACGAATTTTAAATCACACAAATCTGTACGAATTAATTCTAAAGGTTCAGTGCTTCTTCAAATTTATGAAATGATGTCTTTGTCAATTTTGCTTCAGCACAAATTTCACACTTACGATGTGTGTCAATATGAAATTCAGGTAAATATTTTAACTTTACTAATTTTTGTAAAGTATATTTTCTGGAACAAAGAATGATAACACAAACAGATACGAACCAGTAAACTTTAAGATTGTGGGAATGCAAATTAAAATATGTATGTTATCTGGAACAAAGAATAATAACACGAACAGATACGAATCAATAAACTTACAGTATATGAAAACAAAAAGAAACTGAACGGGTAGATCGAGGCACATCTAAAATGTTTTTCTTAAAGCAAATTTCGCTCTTCCCACGGTGCTCAAAGTCGATTAGTGTTTGGTTTCCAGGATACAACGATCTCGCTTGCAAAAGTAGCATTCCAATCTACTAGCCTAGCGAACCAATGATGTGCAGTACTCTCTCAATGAAGGAAAAATTGACTCACAATATGCAAGAGTATTTTTGAAATTTTTCTTTATATCAAACACGGAATGGAAAGGGCATATTTATAAGGAGAATGATAGCTTTTCAAAGAGAAATGATGGTTGTCCCATAAATCACTATTGGTGACTTTTCCAAATGACACAACTAATTTGTCAAATGGTACATGAGCAACGACCGATGGAGCATCAATTGGGGCAATTTTAAAACCACCACTTGGTGGGCCATAAACCAAACATAAGGCCCATTAATAGGCTCATACATAATATTAAAGAAGCCTATTTCCTTAGTTCAAATTAATTATTCTAAATAGGTTCCAAAAATTATCGTGGGACATAATCTACCATTCATCAATCAATTCAAACTTTAGGAGGCAATTTCTAATTGAAATTTTTCCAACACAAACTTGTTGATCTAATCGAGTTCTTTATGCCCCATGAATATAGGACATACCAAGTGGTCTTCTTCTTTCTTAATTTGATACTCAGCTTTTACTAAAATGCCTCTCATATATTTTCTACCCAATTCGTACTCTTAAGGAAAAATGTCTCAAAACAAATGGTTTAAAACATTTCCTTCAATTCAAATTTACCATACCATAGATTTTGTGTGTGCGCGAAAGTGGAAACGCTTGTACCTTCCTTCAGTATCATAGACACCAGAGTCACTTCCATGCTTGGCCTTATAGGTGTTGTTGACCTCAATTGGGAAAATTAGAGAAGAGAATTTACCCTGCACCATACGAAATGGATTAATTTATTCAGACCCTTCAAGTATTCTGGTCTTTTATCTATTTCTTTTTAATTGATGATGATTTCTAGGCATATGTGTGTCCAAATTTGTAGAGTCAGGCTCCAGAATTGTCTATCAAGTTGGGTGAATAAAATGCTAAAGTATACCATCTATTTCAATAAAATAGTCAAATTTGAAAATAAGCAAAAACTTTCGCGCAGTCAGACTGGTTTTTTTGAACATTGCATAACTGCATTATCATTTTCAATACTATCGAATTCATCATTCCTATTCTATAAATTGCGCAATTAGTTTATTTTCATATTTTTTGCCTTGACTGGTTTCAATCTTATGTATTAGGTGGGGTCAAAGGAACAAATACATAACTGAAAATATTTTGAAAACAATCAATCAAGAGAGAAAATCAAATCCTTGTTCCAACTAACGTTAACCTTTGTCTGAAAAAAAATTGTTTTTAATGACCGTAACTAGCTAGTATAAAAATATAATATTTCTTGGGAAAGGCATACTAATTATTGCGGCCGAAGCATAAATGTTGAGCCCCGTGGGGGCATATCTCCAGTTCAACTGGATCGTAATAGTTAGGTTCTATGAATTGATCAGGGTCACTTCGAAGAATTAAGTACATCACATATTTTATAGAAATAATATTCGTTATTCAATTTTTATAACAATTGTTATTCTGATCATATGTTTATAGATATTTGATTTGTTTTGATTTTTCAAGTCTTTGTCTTCTTTTTTTCAATTTTTATTCTGCTTTTGTTTATATCATGTTAAAAAGTATGCTTAATTTTTTTTTGGATTAGGTTTTTTTTGGATAATGTTCCCTACTCATGAGTTCAATTATTCACTGAAGCAACTAATCTTCCGCTGACATATTATGCCAAACGAAGACGAGCAGATGGAGTTTTCACCATAGCAAGAGGAGCCAACGGTCACCAAAAAAGAGTTCAATACGTGACTGACCTACTTACCTTTAGTTACTCTGTTATTTAGTTAATTTTAGAATAAACAACATAAAGGTATTTCTGTTATTTTACTTTCAGACTCTGTATTTACTTAATTTCTGTTGAAATAAAAGAGTTATCTTTCGAATAATTATTTTGACAAATAAAATAATATTAAAAATATTTAAATAACATTACTCAGAATTAGAACGGTACATGAACACCCAACCCAAAATAATTTGAATATCCAGCCCAAAATAATTTAAATATTCAGCCCATCAAATGACCAAATAAGGAATTGTCATTTCCCAACAACCCAATTTCTCAATTCACGCCTAATTTATCCATTATAGCCTAATTCAAATGCAAAGAAAGTAAATATAAGGATTTGTTTTTTGTTTCACAAGATAGTCAAGACTAATGTTTTTCTGCCATAACCAAAAACGTCGAATGACGACACCTCTCTCTCTCTCTCTCTCTCTCTCTCTCTCTCTCTTTCTCTCTATCTCTCTCCGCTGAAGCTTATGGAGTGAGAAAAGAAGACAAATTTCGTAGTTCAAGTCGCCAAAAAAAACTGGTAAAAACAATTCCATGATTTTTCCATATTGATGAAACCCTAAAATTGTGATTTCCAAGAGATTGTTTATATTTGCGTATGATTTTGAATCATATGATTATTTGAGAGTTATTAGTCCATCTATTGCAATATTCCATGATTTTGGAACACTAGAATTGACTCTATTTATGGTACCTGTTGATAGACCTAGTAGAATTGGGTTATTTACATTTTACCTCTCCACCTATGATCTTTTTTCAAGTTGTTCTCTTTATTTTTTTTTTGGCTACATTTTACAACCTTCAACTATAGAAAGATGACATAATACCTTGCTGTTAGTTTTTTTGTCCAATATTTAATGGTAAAAATAATGTGTTGTGTACATGTACCGTTAAAAATACTTATTGTGACTGGAGTACCTTACAGACAATAAGTATTTTTAATCTTTCTATAGTTGAAGGATGTAAGTTGTAACAAAAAAAAATAAAGAGGGTAACGTGAAAAATGGTCATAGTTGGAGGGGTTAAG
>JABCMJ010001558.1:0-16550 GCA_014822125.1 Arbutus unedo
TTTCTCAAAAAACAAAAAATTCAGAAAATAAAAACAGAAAACAAAAAACGGAATGATTACCAAATAAGGGCTAAATGTTGAATTTTTAATTTTGTGGAGAGAAATATTAAAATATTACGTGACGGTGTTTCAAAATTTCTTATATTAAGTTTTGGCCTGTTTTTGAATTATTTTTTATCTTTATTTGTATTTAAATTATTAGTTTATCTCAAATTATATAAAAATAAATAAATCAAATTCAAAATTTTTAAAAAAATCAAAAATATTCTAAAACTTTGTCCGTATTGAATTATTTTATTTTTAATAATTTTTTTTAAATTTATAGTCATAATATTTAATTTTTTGTCAAGACAATCTAATAATTTATAAAAAAAATTGATGCAAAACTAATTAACATATTTTTTTAATTAGAAATAAAAATAAATAATAACCAAAAATTAAGTTACTCCAAATTAATAATTTTACCACGTGGCTTAGCTTTCCTGAGGTGGCGACATCCTTCCATGTCCCTTGCATAGCAGTCTACACGTGTGACATCCATGGTTACATGCAAAGATAGAGATAGAGAGAGAGGAGAGAGAGAAGGGCCAACTCAAGCCTAACGTTCCACCGCTTCCTCCAGTTTTGGCTATATATCTGTTTCCTAAAAGCTTCTAAACACCACTGTGCTTACTTTCTATCTTCTTCTGCTCCGTTTCTTCAAGCCTTTTAACCAGAAACCATGGCGGATGCTGATATTTTTGATGAACACGGCAACCGTATACAGCTGACGGACGAACTCGGCAACCCGGTTCAGCTGACCGACGAGCATGGTCGCCCCATGCACTTGACAGGCTTTGCTGCCACCGCTGGTCAGGCCGATGTTGTGGTGGTTGAGACCGTTGAACCGGCTATTGGAACCCACCCACTTGGTGTTCCTCCGCTTAGTGAGGGCGCCGTGCACGGTGGTGCAACGGGGATTGGAACTACTGGAGGTGAGCACCGGCTGGGGCAGCAGCTACGCCGTTCCAGCAGCTCGAGCTCTAGCTCGGTGGGTTGTGTCCCCAATACCATATAATTTTCGGGATAATAAGCGTAGAATTTGAATATTCATTTATTGGATATAACTTCGATCTTATATAAAATCATAATCATGTTTTGTATTATGATTTATCTTTATTTTTTTTTCCAAACCAATTTACGTACACCTTGATTAGTTTATTTACTTACACCAACTTTAGTTTCCTTAAATTCTTAGGAAAACATGTTTAGATAGCAGTAGTACTAATTACTGTTCTATACATGGTGATTATGGGGTGTTAGTGTTTGGGAATTATTTGATTCATGATTAGTTCGGTTTGCTCTTGATATAATAATTCTATTAGTAAGCTGGCCCGGACACACATTCATGATCGCAGAATATTCCGAATCAATTTCAACTTGCAAGTGTAAATTTGACCTAAATCGAAGCGGCCTTCACAGATAATTTGCTGTTTGTTTTTAACCCTTTACTTTGGTTGGCAGTCTGAGGATGATGGGCAAGGTGGGAGGAGGAAGAAGAAGAAGAAGAAAGGACTGAGAGAGAAACTAAAGGAGATATTGCCCGGGAAGCACAAAGACGAGCATGAGCGTGCCCCTCAAACCACCGGCGCTTACCCGGTTCCCCTCAGCAGCACAACTCCTCCCGGTGTTCCCGTCAGCAGCGCCGCTCATCCGGGACACGAGCACGAAAAGAAGGGCATAATAGAGAAGATCAAGGAGAAGCTACCTGGTACCCACCACCACAATCCCTAGAAGAAACCCATTGTGTGGATATATGAATGGTGTTTGATGTTGTATGTGAGTGAACTACTGCTGTCTCTGTTTTTATTATAAACTGGGGATAAACCATGAACTTGTGTTTGAAGTTTTTTTGGTACTTATTGTAAGAAATGGTGTCTTTATCTTGAGTTTGCTCTCAATGGTTAACTGGTTTGTTTTACTTCATGGCATCCCTCCCATATTTTTATGTTCTTTTTCCATCGGCTTGTGTGGTCGCGCTGGGATTGAGCTGGGTAGGTCCAAGAATGGATCTATTAGTGTGGGGCTGAAAGGTTCGATAAGTTTGTTTGGCTTGTCTCCAGCAATGTCGGCTGCATGACATGTCAGGGCGGTTTGAATCTCTTCTCGGTTGTAACATTTTCTTGGGTTGAACATCGCTAACTCAAGGTGTTCGGTTGTGCCATCGACAGTGGCGGACCATAGTTGAGGGGAGGTGACTGGTGCTATTCCCATTTTGAAAAAAAATGATTTTTTTTAATGTGTAAATGTTTTTTGTTTAGGTAATGCCATTCAGTACTTCCGAAATACCACATTGAGTGTTTTTAGTCCCTATTTTTATCACATATTTATGTAAAATTTATACTTATACCATATGTGGTGAAAAAAATATATGTGCATTTCGTTGCGATCCGTTAAACCATCAAATATTTTTTTATTATTCAAGTTAATTAATAAATGTACACAATAAAAATGAATTGAGATGAATGGTGATAATGAGTGAATAATAAAAAGTGACAATTTAATTGGTCGCTATTTCTAAATTTTAATTCTGGGTCTTTCACTGACTGTTGAGGGCGAGGTAATGTGTCCTTCGCGTTGCTGGCGGTTGCATGAATAGGCATAGGAACAAAACAGTTAGGATATGCGGCCATGTCTATTTGATTCCCGCAGATATGGGGCATGTGTGTATGCGCCAAGATTTGGTTTGCAAAGAAAACTCAAGACTGCAAACCAAAATTCAGATCGAATCGGTGTGTTCGGTTTAAGAATTTAGAAATTGATACTGGTTTAAGAATTCAGAAATCGACACGAATTAATCCAATCGGGTTTGGTTTTGATTTGCTCGGTTTTGGTTTAATTTTTAATTTATCGGTTTAGTTGTGTCACAAATAGACTAAGCTTAATGTAACAAAAATTAGGTTTTTTATTATACAAATAAGTAGTTGGGTTAAGAATGAGTTAAACGTAAAGAAATATTAATTCGTATTCGAGTGTATATTTTAAAAAATGTTCATTAACTAGAAAATTAATTATTGATATGTTCAAATTTAACAAAATACATTGTAAGTGTTTCGGTCAGTTCATTCAGTTTAGTATTCAAGATTATAAAATTTAAAGTTTTTTTATCGTATTTAAAATAAATCAAATCAGATTGAACCGAACTAGTTGGACTAATAAATAATCTGAATTGTCGATTCTATTTTTTAATTTAGTTCGATTTTTCGATTTTCCCTCGTACCCTTATTTGGAAGCATATTCATGAGCAATCCCAGCTTCCCATTTGCATAGACAAACTTAATCAAAATTTACACTGAAATTAATTGTAATAATTTACCAAAAATTCACTAACAGAAACCAACTAAAGAAGAATAGTATGTCGTTCTTTTAAGTCAAAATATCTCATGGCACACACGCGCACACATACACAGATAGATAAATAGATAGATAGATAGATTATATATACATATATACACATACGTTACATTTGGATAGATTTAAAATTGAAACCATTAATATAAAATTTACAGACCAAATTATTTGTTCAGTTTCAAATTTTTTAAATCGAGACAAAACCACACTACTAAAAAAACTAAACCAAACAGTTTGGTTTAGACTCACGTTTTGACGGTTTTTTCCCTCATGAACACTTATCACTGATCCAAAACTGGGAACAATCAAATAATCTACACGTCAAAGTGAGAAAATACAAACTATGAGACTATATTTAATAATTCGCCATATCTTTAAGACCAAACGTGTAATTTACAATTAAAAGGCAAACTAGCTTCTATATGTATGTTAGTGTTGTCCCTTGCTTGATCAACAAGAAGAGGGACCTCATTTCTCTCCTCGATTCAGAACAACTCTCTCTCTCCAGCAGCTTATTTCGTCGCCGATTCATACGCTAATGTCGAGCGAGACGGAAGACGCCGTTCGCCGCCGTACCTCGGTGGCCGAATACCGGAAAAAGCTTCTCCAGCACAAGGAGCTCGAATCCAGAGTACGAGGAGGTCAGATTTACCTCCGACGAAACCCTAGTTTCTGGTTCCTTGCACAATCTTTAGATGGATTCGCGTTCTTGATCTTATTCTATGTCCTTTTGAACTTCTACCTGTTAGATGTATGTATTGACGCATGTACTGTTTGCAATTGGGTCACCTCTTCGTATTTGTGTTGTTTTGACATCTAGGGCTTTTTTACTCTTTCTGGTTGGTGCGGAGAGAGCAGAATATAGGAATTGGGCTCCTTTTTGTTTTGGTAATGGATGGCTAAATCAGTAGTAAGGGCTATGTTAGGTGCTGTTGAGTGAAGGATTTGTGCTGAAAATTTAGATTTTATTGCGTTTGCTTTTGTTTTGTTTGTAACCTTGTAACCAAGCAGGGTAGGAAGTAATGTCACTGATAAAGTGAGTGGAAGATGGAAGTTAATTCTCTTAAGTGCAGTTTTATCCCTTCTTTATATTTGTATCCAAAAGGGCATTATGTTGGGTTCTTATGAACAGCCCGCTGTTCGGATCAGAACAGTTGAAAGGATTTCCCCAGTGGATACCTTCTAAGTCCTAAAATTTTCTTTGGATCCTTTTAAGCTGTACTCTTTGTGATTGTTGTACTGTGTATGTAACAAAAAAAAAACTGGGAGATTGAGGTTCGCTGTGTAATTGATCGTGCAAATTAACTTTTCCTTGCTATATGCTTGGTGCCTTTTGTTTTGGAATGGATCCGAACCGTGACAAGTAATTTAGTCCTCTATCCTGGATTTTGAATGTGATCTGTAGGCTGTAGCAGTTTGCGAAATTAAGGAAGTAGTTGGCCTAAATTTTTTGAGCACGAACAATCTTGTTTTCATGATGGCGCAAAATAACATTTGTGAGATGAATGCTAATTGTAAGCTCCTCTGGAAAAAGGATATTGGTATGGGATATGTGCAACTAAACATGGATTGGATGGTTTGGGGAAAAAGTAGAGTTGGGAGAAAATTAATGAGATTTATCACACTTTTCTTTCTGGGGAATGTATCATTTTTTTGCTTTGTGGGTTACGCGAGACTAGGCTTTTAATCTACTCTTTATTTAGCAGTTTGATATTTTTTTACTGTATGTCATTGCTGCCACTAACATGTATTGGGATTGGAATTGGAATGTACACAGTGAGGGAGAATCTGCGGGCCACAAAAAAGGAATACGCAAAAACCGAAGATGATCTGAAGTCACTTCAAAGTGTTGGACAGATCATAGGCGAAGTTCTTAGGCCCCTTGACAACGAACGATGTAATTATTCTTGTCTAAAAGTTCTCTTTCCTTGTCTATTCTAAGCTAAACATCATGGATGTGGAGCTCTTTGTTCTGAATTCTCTATCCTTCAGTCTATATCTGCCTAATGGGAACTTGGTACAATAAGAATTTTTTCAATTCACCACATATGTTAGATCTTCTCCTCCTTGGCCTCCCTTCCTTCATAACTCAGGGTTTGGTAGAACACTCTGGTCCATTCTTGGAACTAATGTATTATACTCTGTACAGTGATAGTTAAAGCAAGTAGCGGCCCAAGGTATGTGGTTGGTTGCCGCAGTAAAGTGGACAAGGAAAAACTAACGTCAGGCACTAGAGTGGTTCTTGATATGACAACTCTCACAATTATGCGTGCTCTACCCCGTGAAGTTAGTATTTTCTCCAACGTGCCTTGTGAAAATTATTATTGGATTGGCTGTTGTTCAGTTGATGATTTTGTACTCCCACGTCTCCATATCAATTGGTTTTTTTGGGTGTATATTGCTGTTCCCTTGTCTATAGGTTGATCCAGTTGTGTACAATATGCTTCATGAAGATCCTGGGAATATTAGCTATTCTGCTGTTGGCGGGTTGTCTGATCAAATCCGGGAACTTAGGGAGTCAATAGAATTGCCTCTAATGAATCCTGAGCTCTTTATAAGAGTTGGCATCAAACCTCCCAAGGTAATTTATAGGTGGTGGTGGTTTACAGAGGTTGGGCATTTTATGTGGCATGGCAGTTAATAGCCATGTTTGTTTCAACTAACAGACAAGGGGACATCTTTATTGTTTCAGGGTGTTCTCCTCTATGGACCTCCTGGCACTGGCAAGACATTATTAGCTAGAGCAATAGCCAGCAATATAGATGCTAACTTCCTAAAGGTGAACCTTAGATGCTTGGGACTTCTGTTTCAGGCTGTTGACATGCGGTTTCTTTTAATTTACTCGTTACATTACCGCGTATGATGCTTTCTACTTTGCTAATTCATGCAGGTTGTATCAAGTGCCATAATTGATAAGTACATAGGCGAGAGTGCTAGATTGATCAGGGAAATGTTTGGTTATGCTCGTGATCACCAGGTCAGAACAAAGTGTACATCTTATATGTTCCCTTTTATATCCTCTCAACTCATCAAAGTCTCTCTGACAAAACAACAAACTTAGGTATCTTTTTTGTTTTGTTGTTGTTTAGCCTTGCATCATTTTCATGGATGAGATCGATGCAATTGGTGGACGCCGTTTCAGTGAGGGAACAAGTGCTGATCGGGAAATTCAAAGAACCCTCATGGAGTTGCTTAACCAGCTGGATGGATTTGACCAGCTTGGGAAGGTTATTATTTTATCTTTTTCATGCGCGTCAGTGAACTAATCACTGGATTCATTATGCTGCTCTCATTAGTAGTCAGAATATGACTATCTCCTTGGGTGGTACTGTATTCGCATAACGCAACACTGCAAGGTCACTTTCTGCATTTTTTGTAATTTAGTATGAACTGCGTGTCTCAGGTGAAAATGATTATGGCAACAAACAGACCTGACGTTCTGGACCCTGCACTCCTCCGTCCTGGGCGCCTAGACAGGAAAATTGAGATTCCGTTGCCTAATGAACAGTCAAGAATGGAAATTCTCAAAATTCATGCTGCTGGTATTGCCAAACATGGTGACATCGATTATGAGGCAGTTGTTAAACTTGCTGAGGTGGGCATCTGTTCTAACAGATACTTGTCATATTATTATCAATCTTCTGGCAAAAGGTTTAATCAGTATGTGTTTTTTGTGCAGGGGTTTAATGGGGCTGATCTTCGTAATGTGTGCACTGAAGCGGGTATGTCAGCTATCCGTGCAGAACGTGATTATGTCATCCATGAAGATTTCATGAAGGTAAACTATGTGCTTTCAATAAGAAGCTACACCTAATTTTTAAGATGTGTTGAATTAGCGGATGTGTGCTGTCACAGATGTTGATGCCTTGACCTTGTGTTATGTAGCTAATCACTTCAGCAATGAGTTACATGGTTCCATTGGGCCAGAAAGATTTGTGTTGGTAATCTATATCACGAATTTTATTCCTAGCCAATTGCGTTGGAGGGAGTGTGTTTGGATGCACATCTTTTTTGTTTCTTTGTATGTTTTGGTTAACACCAACGTTACTGAAGAATGGTTTAGTGATGACTTGAACTAAACCAAGAGACTTGCCCCAATTGCCTGGTTTTATGTCAGAAGCATCTCATTGTTTTTAACTCTATCAATGTCCTCAAGGCCCACAAACTGCATAAAGTACCTGTGGACACTCGGATAATGGTATTTGGTTTGTGTCCAACATATTTAGCTGGAGATTCACCTTGCAAGTATATTTGTGCTTCATATTTATCACAAACTATGCGTACAACTCCTATCATGCATGAAATGCCCCAAAGCACATTATAGATACCATTTATTTTAGCCCTACACTAGAGAATATGTATATTCCTGTGTGTTCCTGTGTCCTTGAGATAGATATTAGATTTATCCGATACTTGGCCCATATCCACACTCGACACCAATGCCCATGTCCATGTGATTTAGCCTCCCGGGTTGTATCTTCAACTTCCACGTATGTCCGCGCTTACTTCATGCTTCTTTCGTCCTTGCAGTTTCTTAATTGCCCTTTTCTTTCTTCTTGTTGAAAGGACATGAAAGTTGTCTATATGAAGTTATTGGAACAGCTATTCGATGCATATTTCCTGAGAAGATGCAGTATTAGTTTCCCCTATGACATTTATATGGTGTTATGTGAAGATGTTCTGTTAATATGCATGCTCAGAACATTACCTGAAACTTCAAACTTCAAGCATCATCTGAGTTATGCATTCTTTGTCTCTTTGTTGTATGTTTATGTTTCAGGCTGTCCGCAAACTGAACGAAGCAAAGAAGCTTGAATCAAGTGCCCATTACAATACCGATTTCGGAAAGGATTAAACTTCTTCACTCGTGGGTGATTACAGATGCAGTATCTTCTCAATCCTGGAATGATGCGTGGGGCCGATTGTGCGCTTTTTCCGAAACTACGAAATGAGCATCGACAATGATGTTTTGATATTGGAAGAACAGTAGATTGCTTCTCGTCTTGAGTTTCTGTTCAATACATGTATTTGTTCTCACTGAATTACCAAACGCTGCTGCTGGCGTAACTTAATTATCCCGGTTACCGGTACTCTGCAGTGTGCGGTTGCTTTACCTCAAGTGTCCATTTGTTTTCTCTCTTCTCATTTTGTTTCGATAACTCGGAGTGTTTGGATTAACTTACGCACAGCTTAACTAATTCTTGAAGAACTACTTTGGTCCATTTAAAGTCACATATGCACTCTGTTTGTTTTAATAACGACGGTGGTGATGATGGTGGCCGGTATCGCAGAAAGAAACAGACCGGCAGGTATTAATCGAAACAGTTCGGAACATTGGTCCGAATAATACGCCGTTGGTCCGGTAACTCTTTGAAACCGGTAAAAGACGAGATTAATAACATCGAGTTTGACTATGTCAAAAGAATGCAATTGCAAACCACTGGTCCCTGTAATTTCTGGTGCCAAATTCCAAAAATAGAAAACAAACTAGAATTGTCTGAAAACAAAATCTCCTCTTCCCGCAAACATGGCGATAAAATTGGCCAACCCAAAAAACATGCATGCTGGTGTCTTCCTCCTCCCTCTTCCTCCATAGCCCAATGACTCCATAACCAAACCCCTTTTCTCTAACAAATTCTTCCCCCCTCATAAATGAGGGCTGGGAGATGGAAAAGAAACCAGGTGGATTCAAAACCTACCCAATTCCCTCTTGCTTCTCCTCTTCAATGGCGACCCTCCTGGTTTTTTCCTTCATCTCTGCCGCCGCCACCGTTGCCGTCTCGGCCTCTCCGGCCTCCTCCGCCACCGTTTCCTACACCCCACAAGACAACTACCTAATCGACTGCGGCTCCAAATCCCAAACCACTCAATCCGACTGCAGGGTCATCTTATCAGACAATAGCGCCGGAAAATACTTCTCCTCACATGGCCGTGGCATTCTCGTCTCTGTTCCCTCAGCAAATGTCCCCTCCCCTCTTTATCTCTCAGCTAGGGTTTTCATCGAACAGGCTACCTACACTTTCCACATCTCTCGTCCCGGTTGGCATTGGATTCGACTCCACTTCTATCCCTTGAAAAACTCCGATTACGATCTCGAAACTGCAAAATTCACATTAACGACGGATAATCTAGTCCTTCTCCATGAATTCAACGTCGGAGATAATAATACCGGTTGGTTCTTCAAATAGTATCTTCTCAATGCAACGACTGAACGTTTGTCTCTGATATTTAAACCGGTGAAGGGAGCTCCGGCGTTTATCAATGGCATTGAGGTGGTTTCTGCTCCTGATATTTTGATATCCGAGATGGGTTCTACTCTCTTCCCTGTTGGCCAATACAGTGGAATGGAGATTCAATCTTACCAAACAGTGTACAAGCTCAATGTCGGTGGCCCTGAAATTACATCGCAAAGTGACTCGCTGGGTCGGACATGGATGCCTGATTTGCAGTACCAAGCGCCTAAGGAAATGGGTCGGAATGTGTCTGTTGAACCTTCTGCTATCAAGTACCCCGAAGGTAAGTTCCACAAGTTCATCAATTAGAAGTCATGTCTTTTCATTTAAATGATTCAATCAAGAGAAAGAAAAAGTCTGCACATATATTTTCATGTACAAATTTGAACACATTTAATATAATACCTGTGGGCATTTTTAAAAATAACGTAAAATTTACGTTCATCAAAATAATTCTAAATAGTTTAAATTTGTGCATGAGAGTCGCGCGTGTAGTCTTGCTCTTCAAATCAAAGGGAAAAGTTTGGATGCTCAAGTGGCCCTACTCCTACATCATTGAGTACGTATAAGAACACCTCTCTCTCGTGTACAGTTTTGGACTGTCTGGAATCTTCAGAGGACACGGACGGCGGGAAGACTTTTGAAAGTCTTAAATAGGTTTTTCACGGTGTTGGTCCAAAATTATAATATAAATATTTGTCAACGTACAAATAATTTTTTAAAAAAAATTGTGTCCGTCCTCATGTCCGTGACTTCAATTTTTAATAATTGTTAGTCCTGTATCCCTATCCCTCTAGTGTAAATACCTTGATTCTAGCAGTTTATTGATTGTTATTGAGCAAGTTTACTGCTAAGTCTCCGCCAGGTGGTTCACGGCTGATTGCGCCACAATCGGTGTATGCTTCCGCCGTGGAGATGGCCGATTCAAAAACCAAAAGCCCTAACTTCAACGTAACATGGAATTTGGACATTGATTTGTCATACCAGTACTTGATCCGTCTCCATTTCTGCGACATAATCTCCGAGTCTCTCAACGACCTTTACTCCAACGTGTTTATCAACAGAAAGACCGCCATTTCCGGCATCGATTTGTCCACACTCACCGGCGGCTTATCAACAGCTTATTTCAAGGATTTTGTGGTGAATTCGTCCATGATTTCTTCCACTCTGAGTATTTAGATTGGCCCATGGACGCAGGGGACAGGGACGATCAACGTACTTTTGAACGGCATTGAGGTCTTGAAGATGAACAATTCGGTAAATAGTCTCGATGGTGAGTTTGGTGTGGATGGAAAGTCCGCGCGTGGTGGCATTAGCAAAGTTACGGTGGCTGCGGTTGGGTTCACGATGATGTTCGGAGCCTTTTTAGGATTAGGGACCGTTGTTGTCAAGTGGCAGAAACGGCCCCTGGATTGGCAAAAGAGGAATTCGTTCTCATAATGGCTACTTCCACTCCACGTCGGGGGTGACAATAGTTTCATGAACTTAGGCTCGAAAAAAAGCCAGTTATACTCGTCAACTGTTGGACTTGGCCGGTACTTTTTGTTCGCGGAATTAAGCGAGGCAACAAAGAATTGGGATCCAAATGCGGTGACAGGCGTCAGTGGATTCGGGAACGTTTATATCGGAGAGATTGATGAAGGAACACAAGTTGCTGTCAAGCGTGAAAACCCACAATCTGAACAAGGTATAAACGAGTTTCGGACGGAGATTAAGATGCTATCAAAGTTGAGGCACCATCACTTGGTGTCCTTGATCGGATATTGTGACAAAAACGAGGAAATGATCCTTGTTTACGAGTTCACGTTGAATGGGCTACTCCGGGACCACTTGTACGGGAAAAACCTCCCTCCAATGTCGTGGAAACAAAGGTTGGAAATATGTATCGGGGCAGACCAAGAGCTACATTACCTCCACACGGGGGCGGCTCAAGGTATCATCCATCGCAATGTTAAGACCACAAATATTTTGCTCGACGACAACTTCATTGCCAAAATGGCCGATTTTGGCTTGTCGAAGGACGCTGCCACCGGCTCGGGGCAAACCCATGTCAGCACGGCAGTGAAGGGAAGTTTTGGGTACCATGACCCTGAGTATTTCCGGAAGCAACAGCTGACGGACAAATCGAATGTGTACTCATTCGGAGTGGTGTTGTTGGAGGTTCTGTGCGCACGGTCCACTCTCAATCCGGCATTGCCTAGAGAACAGGTGAACATTAAGTGGCAACCTCACCCCAAGTTTGTTACTTTTTTAGGTCAAGTCAAGCTTCCAAAAATTGACCCTAACAAAATGTAGCGTTTAGGTTAATAAACCCAACCCTCTGAATTGTTACATAGCGGGATATGCAGTTTATTTAGGTTAATAAAATTAACCTAACATAACGTATCGATCATTACGTAGCGAGATACACCGTTTTTTTAGATTAATAGAATATTAGAATTGACCCTAACGTATTATTTAGCGGGATATACAATTCATTTAGGTCAAGTTAAGATTTTGCTCATTTCGATACTACTACATACGCTATACAGTTGAAATTGCAAAATGATACCCTCGTCAGTTGGTTTCCAAAACAGTTCATTTTCAATTTATTGACCAATTTACGATCGATGCTCAAACATTACGGTTATTTAGGTACTTCAAATTTTTTTTTGTTAAAAATGATTTGTAAAAATTTACTACCTCCCTGCTACGTATAGTATTTTACGTTCGATATCATTACGTGTTTTGATAACATTATGTAAAACCCTCAAGTACTTGAACAATTTGATAATCGTATTTCAAAAAGAAAGTCTACACATAAATTCTTATACACAAATGTGTTCGGAACTGTTCAATACACGTTTAGCAGAATAACGTGGGCTTCGCGTGCACTTGTACAATTTTAAATACAAACTTTGAGATTAAAATTCCGCCGTCGTTCTTGGCAGGTAAACTTGGCAGAACGGGCGATGCAGTGGAAGCGAAAGGGGTTACTTGAAAAGATCATGGATCCGACCCTCGCCGGAGCCATTAACCCTGAATCAATGAACAAGTATGCCGAGGCTACAGAGAAATGCTTGGCCGAATACGGTGTCGATAGGCCCACCATGGGCGACGTGCTGTGGAACTTGGAGTTTGCTTTGCAATTACAAGAGGCTTCCTTACAGGGCAAGGCGGCCGAGAAGGAAGCAAACGCTTCCGCCGCCGCCGTGGCCACGGTGGCCCCTTCCGCCGTGTCTGCCGCAGACCGTCTTTCCATTTTGCCTGAAACGATTGGTGCCAACCCGGCGGAAGTTCCGGTCATCGATGACCACTCTGGAACGGCAATGTTTGCCCACTTTACCGCCATTAATGGGAGATAAAAAGTACCTGAATTCTCAAATAATTGGTTCATATATGTGTGTCAGTGTGTGTGTGTGTGTGTTTATATGTATATGAATTTTGCTTTATCTTCAGCTGAATGAGTGAGATGGTGGCATTGTTATAGAGTATTGAAGATCATTCATCATTGGATGTTGTTGGTTTATGTTTATGAGGTGCTGGTTTTAGGTGGGCATAGGGGAGCAAAATTTGTCTCTTTAGTACTTAGGGACAGAGGGAGATTATATTATATTATTATATATAATATATAATTTGACATAGGGGAGCATTTTTCTATATTTTATTTATTTTTGTATTTGTTAGTTTTGCGTTAAGTGTTTATGGATTATTAGTTTGTATTAACAAAACGAATTAAGAATTTATAAAATTATATCTAAAAGCTAAAAAAATACCAATCTAAAAAAGGTATTAAATTATTGGCTTATCTTTCGTTTTTTGAATTTTTTAGATTTAATTAATATTTTTCAAATTTCTTAAAATTTCTCGTCACGATAAATGAATAATTTATAAAAAAAATAACGTAGAATGAGAACCTGAAAAAAAAATCAAATTAGAGAAAAAAATAATTCAAAAAAAATTTAGAGTACTTATGTTTCCGGTTAGGTTGTGTTTGTATCTTGAATTTGTTGAAAAAGAAGAATTTCTTGAAAAAAAAATATGTATGAACCCTCAACAAATCTATAAGATCAATGTACACACACGAGCCTTCTTCTTCTCAATTTTGCATCGCTATTATCCTAATTATTCATGAATTTTTTTGACAAATATACTTACAATTTCTATAATTTTAAAAAACACTTTGACTTTTCTTACTTTAAGAATCATTATCAAGATTTGATTTTTCCCTTAAATTAGGCCTAAATAGTTTTGATTATATCAATTCAAAATGCCTTAAATATAAGCTTAATAAAAAAAACATAATAAATTTTACTATCTGTGTGTAATAGTTAAAAAATTATTTTTATGACCAATATGATGACAATTTCATATTGTTTTTTCACCTTAGGCCTTTTGTAATCTTTTATTTTCAATTGAAAATTTTCATCGCTTATAACTTTTAATGTGACACAACCTAATCATATTATTCATCATTTCACGGATGAGAAATTTACACGGTCCTTACAAGTTCAATACAAAGATTAGAGTTTCCCGTAACAAGTTAATCAAGAATGGGCTAAATTGAATCTAATTCTTTTATCCAATTGACAATGGTGTCTTTAAGTTCTTTACAAGCGGTTCATTCGATAATAGATCTTTTTGACTTTTCGAGGAACACTTACTTAAAATGGAGACTCACTCGTATGTTATTCTTTGTTGCATGTAGGGTGGGGTTTTAATTTGGATAGATAGCTTATAAGCAACTAATCTTTAAAGTCGTGACTTATAATTCTTCACTCGTATGTTATTCTTCACGTCTTTTTAAATAGTTTTTTTTTGGTACAAAATCATGTTTACAAACAGGGGTAGAATTATTAAGGGATCGGGGGACTTGGGTCCCTTCAAAAATTTTAAAATCAAATTAGGACCTAGTATAAGTTTTTAAAATTCTAAAAAAAAATTATATTTTGACAAATTATATTTTACAAAAAAAACTCTGGACTCTTCTAAAGTTCGAACCCTACGTCCACCCCTATTTGACTTCACCAGTGGAATGTAAACTTGCAATGAGCAACAAAAGGAGAAAATAGGTGGCTTTAGAACAAATTGCGGCGATATTCAATACAAATATGGTACTTTTTATATTAAACAAAGAAAAACAAAAAAAAAAAATGGGAAGATGGGTCCATTCAATTCCACATGGCACCACATGGGCCGGTGGTCATTACCTTTCGTTGTCAACCACCAATCAAAGAACAGAGAACGTGCATGCCATTCTGTGTGTGTGAGAGAGAGAGAGAGAGATGCCTGCAAAAAAGAAGGGTAAAAAGCTAGCGTTGTTGATCATTGAACAAAAGTGAGTTTAGATAAGGATGTGGATATATATATGTGTGTGTGTGTCTCTAGATATTATCCAATACAAATCCGAAAGAGGAAAAAACTTAAAAGAAAAACATGCGGTTTGCCCCCCCCCCCCCCCCAATTAAAGGTTGCAATTTCTACTTAAAAAAAACTTTATGCCCCATGACGTGTGAAGACTTATCCTCATTATCCATTGCCGTTACTTCCACAAGCTCTTACCCATTTACAACCCTCTATATATTTATATCTATCTGGACACCAAAACCATTATCCTCCTCTCTCTCTCTCCTCTCAAGCTCTTGCCCATTAACAAGCCCCCCTCCATATATATCCACCATAACCATTACCCTCCTCTCTCTCTATCTTTACCATATTGCCTCCTTTCTCTGTCAACACATATGGAGAAAGAAACCGGTAACGTGGGGATTTTTGACATGGATACACTGAAGATCAGTCTACCACAGAAGTAAGATAGTTTTTATTTCCTCTTTCTTTTCTCTCTCCTCTTGGACAATTTCGTTTGGATTCACCCAAGTTTCAATTAAATTTTTCCCCCCTTTTTGAACATTTTCTATATTTTTTCAGTTTTAAATCAATTTTTTTGTCTCGAAAAAATTAAAGAAATTATATAACCACATTTGATTCGAACATAAGGTAAAAAAATTGAATTTTTTTAAAAATTTGTTCCAAAGGACATCCCAAACCACTATGTATGAATTGATATCGATCAACAAAATGAATCTCTTTTTTTCCCTCTCTAATCTCTCTCTTCGTTGTTGAGCAGAAGAGGATTGTCGAGATATTACACGGGTAAATCAAGATCATTTACAAGAATGGCGGACGTTCTATGCGTGGCAGATCTGGAGAAAGAAGAGCCCCCAAAGAAGAGGAATAAGCATTCATCATTACCGTATCGTGGGCTATTAAATAGCACCCAATGTGCTTTGCGTATTTCTGGAGTGTAAATATATGCAATTTTTTTTTTTATAACCGAGATATTCGATTGGCTTGATCGAGATCAAGTTAGGATAAAATTTGGGAAGTCTTTTCTAAAATTACCGACTAGTTCTCGTGATTTTGAAAGTAACGACAGTGCCCTAAGTATTCACTTTTTTTTGTTTTTCTGTATATATAGTTTTATTTTTTTAGAAATTTTTCGAGATGAAGAATTTCAGTATTGATGTAGCAGAGTCAGTATTAATGTTAATGGTGAAAATTAAGAAAGTGTTTGGTTTGGACTAGTTTTGGAACCATAGAGGATGAGATTCACTTGGTTCTATTTGTAACGTCTAGTACCAAGAAAATAACTATTTTATTACAACTTAATTCTCATGAACCAAACACTGTCTAACTGAGTTTGGATTAAAGAGTTGGCATTTTTCCTAGTGAAATTGTTTTTTATATCCCAGGTCGGCAACTTTCTGTGATCGAATTATGCTTACTTGTAAAGCTTAATTTGTATTTGATATCTCCCATCAACCTTTGATGATCGAGTGAGGCTTACTTATAAAGCTGCAAGTTTGATACGAAATAAAGTATTTTGGCATTGCATTAATTAATTTGCAAGTGAGTTGAGGGTCGAGATTTCTTGGTGTTGCCGTTTGA
>JABCMJ010001559.1:0-37170 GCA_014822125.1 Arbutus unedo
GACAGAGTATATTACTCGTCTCGATTCGCCAATTTTTAGCACCCTAAGATTGGCTTCCGTAAGTTTTTGTAATTTATTTTTGTTCTTCTATTCTGTTGTGTTCTGTTTCGGTACACTAGAAACAACAGATATTTGATTAACCTATAAATTACGAAAACTGAGAAATGCTTTGACACATCGTCGGCTACAGCCTTTGTACCAAATTATGACCGTTGGTGTTATATTTTCTTGAACGCAAGCAAATGTGATTAAGGCATGGTAAATTTGTAAAGTTCATATATCTAGATTCATACTAACTTTATGCTAATGAATGTTGCTATGCAACATACCAGGTCTCAAAGTAGGCGCGGAGAGATAGTAAGGAAGAGACGAGTTTTACCGCATTCATTTTTATTATAATCTGTAAATCTTGTGTATCTTAAATGGTGCACTGTTGTTGAGCTTCTGAATAGGACTCGGTTGGCCAATGTATATTTAGTTGTAATGTACGTATATGTTGTACTTGTTCATTTTTTTTAGAATTTGAGTGACAAGTGTAATTTCACGTCCTTATGGGTTATTTCGATTATATTAGTTTCATGTCCCGCAACTCCGATTACCCTTTAAAGTTTAACTATGATGACAGATAAAAATTCATAAACTCTTTTTATGTAGAGACATAAGGGAGTTAGATTCATTGTCCGGTCACTACTTCATGCTAATTTGGGATGTGTCGTGACATAATTTCATGAGAGGCGTGTGAAATTTATCCTTGGCATATTAACAAAGTTAAAGGCTGACAGAGTCTTTTAGCCTAGCAGTTGACTAACAGGTGAGATATGATGTAATGCAATTTTAACCTTGAGGGAGGAGAACATAAATTCCAGAATCTCAGGCGTCCTAATGGCTTAGCTAAAAGGCTCAAGGAGGTCTGTGTAATTCACCCAAATATTAATCCTAAGATGCAAATGTACTTTATTCGAATCATTTTTAGATGAAAAATTAAAAAACAGAGAGTGCTACTTTTTACTCACTCTTCCGAAATCATTTTAATACTTCGTCTGGGTTAAGAAATTTTGAGAAAAATGCGGAATTTGAAAGGAAATTTTTTGTTTACGGTGTGTTCGATTGAATATTTTTGAAATGATTTTTAAAAAAAAAAACTCTGAGATCTTGTTTGGTATAAGTGTTTTAGAAAAAATTTGAGAGTTAAATTTTTTTGACATTTTCAAGGTATTTCTTTCTCTCTCTTCTTTTATAGAGAGGTGAAATTATTTAAAAAAAATAAAAATATTTAAAAAGCTTTTTCCAAAAATTTATTTGAATTTTTTTTTTCAAACAAGCAAATAAACACACCTTAGATTGCCTCTTGAGAAGTAAAGAAAAGAGTGGGAAAGAAAATTGAGGAAGAATAGTACAATTATTTTAAACACAACTTTTCGTCTAAAAATAAAAGGGAATAGAAGGAAAATAATAATAAATTAAAATGGTACAAAGTTGCCTCACTCCCCCCTTCCCTCCTTTTCACTTCCATCCTCAAAATCCAAACTGGTGTAAAACCCTACGCACAAAGACCGTCTCACAAACCACCTCAGAGATAGAGAGAGAGAGAATGAGGAAGAAAGACAACCAAGAGGAGCTCCTGAAAACCCTAGGCGACTTCACGAACAAGGAGAACTGGGACAAGTTCTTCACAATCCGAGGCAGCGACGATTCTTTCGAGTGGTACGCCGAGTGGCCCCAGCTCAGGGAACCACTCATCTCCCACCTTCTCTCGGAAACACCGCTGCCACAGGCGGCGGCAGAGGCATCGGTGCAGATTCTCGTCCCCGGCTGTGGAAATTCCCGGCTGTCCGAGCACCTATACGACGCCGGGTTTAGGGGCATTACGAACATCGATTTTTCGAAAGTTGTAATCTCAGACATGTTGAGGCGGAATGTGCGGTCACGCCCGGGTATGCGTTGGCGCGTCATGGACATGACTAATATACAGGTGTTTATGAAATTCCATTTCTTCCTTTTTCTTATGTTTGCGTGCGCACTCTTGGACCCTCTCCAGCCTTCACTCAGGGTAAAAGTGTAGTGAAAGCGTTATTTGATTGGAACAGCGCACACAATTAGCCATAGAATTTGAGTAAAAGCTTTAGTAATGGAAGGCCACAAAATGACCTTGAAATTTTTTCTCTATTTGGGTAAACTTCATTTTGAAATAGGCTTCAGCCTACGAGTGGCGAGATGTTATGACTCGTATAAAAACATAGGAGTTACGAGTGGATATGCTCTCGTATATTATGACTCAATGTGGGAATTGAATTCCCTGGATAGTTGTTAAAACTCATTCTCTAGCTTCCATTGCCATTCTCATTGTTTGATCTTTACAGGTCTGAATGGCCGTGTTGTCTAGATTAATAGCTTGAGGGTATTGTTGGTCATTTGAATCGAGAGCGCTATAGGAGCCCATGGTTGAGAAGTTTGAGGTTGTTGAATCAATCTAGTCCGATCTGCGGCCTAATTTTATTTTTGTTCTTTGCATGTATGTGGTATTTCATTGGATGAGTGAAGATGACAGGGCTTTAATGGATGCGCCTATCTTACTTGGAACACAGGTTGTGTCGTTGTGAGGAACGAAAATGCGAACATGGTACAATAAATGCCTAAATTGTGATACACTAGGATAGACTTTTATAGATAACAAAATTAGAACGTACTCGTGGGAGTGATATATATCTAATAGAATTGAGTCTTATTTTTCAAATTATCCATGCGAAATGCATTTTTTTGAGCATAATGATTGAATTTTTAACATTTCTCTCACCTAATTATGCTCTCACCTTTTTTTTGGGGGGGGGGGGGGGGGGGGGGCTTTGGATCTATAAATTTGTCGTTCTACATTGGAAGTGTACCATGTTTCAGAACATGCGTACCAAAATGTAATTTTCTATGGTAATATGTTCCAAGGTAACATGGGGATGCACCTATCCCCAAGGGAAAAAATGAGAAGAAGAAAGAATGTTGTGGGCTCTCTTTCCAGAAAATGTAGCGGGCCATTGATCGGCACTCAAAGCAACGTGCTTTTTAGAGCCGCCGCCTGGGCTTAAGGCTATCCCTGGCAACCAAGCAGTTACATGCAAGTAAAGACCACTAGTCAGTTGTAATTAGAAAACTTGGTTTGGGAGTTAAGTTACGAGATAGGAAGGTGTTGGGCACCTCATCTCGCCTACCCTCGGGTTAGTCTCTAATTATTTATGGAATTTCATAATTATTTTTATGTTAATGTCACAATTAGGAAAAGTAGATGCGATAGGGATTAAAGTAGTAGACAATTAAACATATTTGCAATACTAAACAACTAATGCGTGTACAAAAAACCATAAATATAGAATGTGCTTGAACTAATCAAAATGTAAAATGTCTCAAAATAAGTATCTTAGAATATAGGAGTAGCGTACGCCATACCTACATGTTGTTTGCTATTGAGCCAATAGGCATACGCCATGTCATTACTCGGACAAAATCTTTGTTTCATTTCCCAGCTTGATTCCTAATCATGCAGTCCTTTATTATCACTTGTTAAGCATTAACATGCGATATCATATTCTCAAGCATTTTATAAATATTTAAACTAAAAGTATGAGATGAGCCATGCTAAACAAAATATCAAGAGGATAAAATTAAGCAATGTATTTAAATGTAGGGTTGGCGTACACCAAACCAAACAAGCGTACTCCATTCAGTTGCTCTCACAGGAGGTTCGTCTCATTTTGGACTTGAAGAAAAAGGTCGTAGGAGGTCTAAAATCAATATTATTATTGTCTAGACCCTCAGAGATTCCTTTCAAAAATAAATACAAAGTTGCATGTTTATTTTTAATTTATATCTTTCTTAAGCCTTGGATCCTTTGGCTTTTTCCTCTAAGTAGGTGGATATTTGAGACCTAAGTTGGGAGAGAATGAGCTAAGAATTTGTTGCTCATTCTATGCCATCCTTTCCTCTTCTACCTCTATGTAATTCAATCTTTGAAACCAAACAAGTCCTCCCAAATATTCAATTAAGGTCTAACCTTCCAACCAAAAAAATCCAACCTCTAAAAGCCAACCCCTGACCCTTAGGCCTAAAGGGGTTTTAATTGGCATTTTCAAGCCATTTCCAATGATCAACGCAGTTGTCTTGCCTGAAGCCATCACGGAGGCCAACGTCGCTGGTCAACTGACAGTGGCTACAAGGTTTGGACCGGTCCAAGTTGTGTAAGCCACTCAGTACGCCGTATAGTACGGCGTTGTTGATTGGGTCAACAAATCATGACTTCTATTTTTACAATTTTTTGATATTAATTTTGTGATTAACCAATTGATCTAGGGCCTTTCCATGATATTAGTGTCCTTTTTCATCATTAGGGGATTCATTGAATCGTTGCTCACAGGTTCTGAGGGAGATTCAAATTGGAGCGTCTACAGTTGTCCCCCTCAGGACATGAGTTACTGTTAAAGATAAGTGGACACCCCAATTCGAATGATCCAGAACTTTGAAGCAAAATCATGCAAATCAAGCAATTCAAAACATGGTCGCCCTTCTGAAGTTGCCTACGTACGTCATTGTAGGAATTAGACTAGAGTAGATAAACTAAAACACCGAGAAACATGCACAACTAACCTAGATAAACACAACAGGACGTTCAAATTGGCTTGCTTAAATAATCACACTAAGGAGTATGGGGCTCAAATAAGCACATCGAGAATTTTAAAGGATCTTTTGGATGAACAAATTAGAAAATTCAAATTATTGTGCCTAGATACACACACTAAGCAATATACGACTTGAATAAACACACGGAGAATTCTATAGGATCTTTTGGATGAATACAATAAAAAAATTGTGCTTAGATAATCATAATAAGCGGTACACCACTCGTATAAGCATGCTGAGAACTTTGAGGGATCTTGATCTTTTGGATGAACACACTAGAAAATTCCAAGTTAATGTGATTAGATAATCACACTAAGCAATGCACGACTCGTATAGCACATTGAGAATTTTAATGTATGTTCTGGATGAACACATAAACAAGTTTAAATTATTTTGTGTAGATAATCACACTAAGCAATACATGATTTAGATATGCACACCGAGAATTTTAATTGGTTTTCAGTCTTTTGGATGAACACCAGAGAATCTTCATTCTAGATAAACACTAGGCGATAAATGGATTGGATAAACACATTAAATGAATGTGATAGTTTGGATAAATACAACAAAGAATCGTCGTACTAGATAAGCACACTAGGCGACAAATGACTCGTATAAAACATCGTGTAAGTCACAAGTTAGATAGACACAACTTTCTTTATAAACATGCAACATCTGAATAAGTACACCCGCTGTTCATTGTACTAGATGAGCACACTAGGTAGCAAACAACTCGGATAAACAAACCGAATAAGTCTTGTTCTCAATAGTTGTCTGCCACTCAGAAATAGACAAGGCCTCCTGAATAGTTTTATGAACGGATAAGGAAGATACAAATGTAGCAAATGCACAAATGGAAAGAGACAAATGATCATAGACAATATACTAAGCAATAGGATGTGAGGTACAAGTACGTTTATCTTTACGAAGGGCGATAGGGAGAGTTTGGAGAAGCTACCAGATCACACAACGGAGGAAGAGGAGGGGTAGCGGCTAGAGTTGAAGCAGAGGGAAATGTGGGCCGACGGACGTACACCTGCAATGGGGGGCTGGGGAGGAGGGGGCGGTGGTGATGGCCTCAAAGAAAGCATATACTTAGATGGGTCGGCTGGAGATGAATTAGGGAAGTAACTCATCAAATGTAATATCAACACAGACGAAATGACGATTAAGAGAAGGATAGTAGCATTTATAACCTTTCTGAGTGCGAGATAACCAAGAAATGCATTTAATGAACCGTCGATCAAGTTTTTTGCCGCTAGGATGAGGGCATGAATGTAACATGTGCACTCGAAAACTCGGGCAAGTAGAGAATGTAGTGGGCGATCAGGAAACAACATAGTGCATGAAATCTGATCCCTAGGAATGCTAAAGGCATACGGTTCACAAGATACATGAAGTAAGAATAGTATCACTTCAAAAAGATTTGGGAACATGCATGTGAAATAAGAGAGCACGTGCAGACTCTGGCAAATGTTGCAGTTTGCGTTCGGCAATTCCATTCTGTTGTGGAGTCTGAGCATAGGAAGATTGATGAATAATACCATGAGCATAAAAAAATGAGGACAAACTATCACTAAAATATTCACGAGCATTATTAGAATGAAAAATACAAATCGGAACATCAAATTGTGTTTTTATTATCCATATAAAATGATTTGAAATGAAGTACAACTCTGACCGTTCTTTCAGAAGATAAACAACCAATCCACGAATAATCATCCACAAAGACAACAAAGTATTGAAAATTAAAACGTGATGAAACACACATAGGACTCCAAACATCAAAATGAACTAAATGAAAAGGACGCGACACATGACTCTCTACCCTAGGACAAAAAGAGATATAGTGATGTTTACTGAACTCACAAACTTCACACGTTAAAACCTCAACGTGACCACATGATGGAATCAATTGTTTAAGGTTTTGAAGAGACGGATGGCCAAGACGACAATGATGCTAGTAGGGTGAAATAGAGGATTGGAATGCAATAGACTGAAAAACACAACAATTAGGAAAAAATGTGACGAAACAATTTAAAGACTTTGTAAGTTTACTGACAGACATAAGACTAACATGAAAGCAAGGAAGATGTAAAACAGAATCCAAAGTCATCGATGGATTTAAAGCAACTGAATCTAAACCAGTAACATCAGTAGTGGAACCATCGACTAATGTAACACACATAGGTTTTCCCGAGAGGACTACCGGATATGAGACCAGAAACACCAGTCATATGATTAGAGACCCCTGAGTCAATAAATTAAGGAGTAATAGTAGAAAGGCAAGTAAAAGAGGAACCTTTTTGAGCGCACATAGCAGTGGGAGGAAGATGGTAACCGAGAAGACTGCGTAGAGATTACACGGTGGTACTCATCTTTTGGAATAATAACCACACATGGAGCAAAGCTCGAAGAGCTATGGATATGTTGTCCATCATCCTCAGACATAGTAACGTGATGAACGGCAGGGTGACCATGAAAATCCTAATAATAATTAATAGTATGATTATCACCATTACAATATGTGCAGTGGTGAGGTGCGCGACCATGACCACGACAATCTCCCCCTGATGAACGACTGTCATGACCTGAGTCACAACCAAAACCATGACCACCCTAGAAAGAATCACGACATTCGAAAAAACGAGGCCAACAACAACGGGGGTTCTTCAACAAGCCCTACAGTTACAATAGCTAGAAGGAACTGTCTTTCCAGCAAATCTACACACCAAACGAGAAACCTCCTCGACCACCGCCCCTGATTCTCGACCAGCACGATGAGAACCACAAGATGGATAACTACCAGAGGCAGTGGTGGTCAAGGCAGAATGTCAGGAGGCAAGATAATGGTAGACTAGGTTGCAGATAATGAAGCCTGATGAAGACGAACGAAGACTTTATTGAGAGATGGTAAGTTACGGGCCCCTAACAGTTGTGAACGAACAAGATCATATGACGAGGAAAGACCAGATAAGAACTGGGTCACATGCATAGATTCACGTTGTCGCTACATAACCAGAATATTAGTTGAAATAGGCTGATAGATACTGAGTTCCTCATAGATACCACGAAACGTGGCTTAATAATCTTCTAAAGACGAATCACCAAGGGCAAGTGAAAAATAAGTTTGATGCATATCATATGTTCTGCACAGTTTGTTAATACTAGAATATAATTCATGAGCCTGGTGCCACATGAGTTTGGCAGTAGATAAAAGAACTAGAGTGCTGCTAATATGAGGCTCCATATTATTCCATAATTGAGTGCGAATCCGAGTATCATCAGCCGTTCATGCAATAAATGTAGAATCAGATTTTTGTGGAGTATCATTAGTCAAGAAATGAAACTGCATCTTACCCAGAAAATATACTTCAACTGCCTTAGTCCAAGGAGCATAATTTTTGCCATTTAGTTGTGTAGAGGTGATAAATAATATCTCGAGGAACCATGGAGAACCAAAAAAAGAGTTCGGAGCCATAAGAAATAGAATACGAAATAGTAAAAAGCCAAAAAGTTCAACGAATCAGTCTGATAGCACAGTAAAACATCATAAGGGTGATCTGACAGCAAACATCAAGTCAAAAGTTAGTTTGATAGCGTAAACGAACCCATCAACCACATCAAGAAAAGAAACGAAACGAAACCGGAGCACAGATTGCACCAAACCATCAAATTAACAAACAAAATCACAATACCAGATCAAATTAGATCAAGAAACCAGAAGGAGTCGATCATGACTTTTAGCAGATCGTGATGGGGTGATCTTCTAGCAGATCGCAATGGTGACGACTTTTAGTAGATTGCGATCACAACTTCTAGCAAATCACGACTTCTAGGTCTCGATGGCGCTCACTGCCGGTGAGATCAAGGGAGGCCAACGGTGGCAGCGAAGGTGAACAACAACAACTAGGGTTTGGTAGGAGTAGGGTTTTATTGTTTAGGCTCTGATACCTTGTTATGTGGTAAACGATTATTAGGGTTAATGAACTTAACCCAAACACACTTGCATTAATATATATAGAAAAGAAGCACAATTAAAGACCTAACTACCTTACTGATACTTATTTCCTAATAGTCACATAAAGATCGCAATTTTTTTTGATTCCTAATAGTTACACTCGAAATAAAAAATATCTAAATCACTTGGGTGATTACGAATCTAAGATTGAATAACAATGCAACGTCAAACCTAAGGTATAAATCAGAGTTCAACCATTATAGTGAAAAAAAACAGACCAAAATTTTATTCTATAGTCATGCTAAGCATTGAAAAGAAAGTCTTAGTAACTTAGATTCATCTGAGGTGCGTATGGTTTAATCTATGTTGGGGTACTTTTGGGGTACGAGTATGACAAAAGCGTTAGAGAAAATATAGGTACGTGTTTTGCATACCCCTTACGTATTTGGAAGAGCCATGCAAAGTACCGGGACCCGATATGTCAAAAGTCCAGTACGACAGGGTTTTAGAAGTATCCATGCTTCATAGGATCTACGTTTTTAGAATAATGTTCTTGTTTTTTCTCGAACAATTTAATATTGGAAGTGTTGAATGATGATTATTATCGTTCTTTAAAATATCAGTATCGGGCACCAGAACGGTGGCGGTTGCGATGACATAGTTTGTAGGTGTAACAATCGTAGCGTACCAGTAGCGATAGTCGCTGGTGTGTTTTTTTCTTCTTCTAATGTTGCACAACACAGTATATATTTCGGAATTACATTCGTTGTGATTGAAAAGGTTGTTTGTTGATTTTCTATACTTTTAGTATCTAACTCTATATTTTATGTTTTAGCATTAACTTGAAACCGTTCTGAAAATAATATTTAATGAAGTGTCCCCTAAATTTGTAGTGCCTTAGTTTGACGGATGTTGGTATAAACTTGCATGTTATGAAGAACGATAAGGGCACATGCTATTATGCTAAATTGCGAATATTTTTCTTTTGGTACTTTCAAGGACCTCTTAATTTGATTACAAGGAGAGTTGTTGAAAACCTACGAAGCACTGGTACTGGTACGGGGTATTGGTACAGTACAAGTATGGGTACGGGTAAGGGATACGGCAAAATCCAAAAAAGTAGGGTACGGGTACGGGTACGGTTAGGTACGTCAATGTTATTTCATTTTATTTTTATTATTTACTATGTTTCATTGTATAAAATAAAATATAAAGTCATTTTACTAACCAAAAGCAACATAAATAAATTAGTGTTTTCAAGTAAACAAGCACCATAGTCCATAAGCAATAATGCGACATAAATATAATCATAATCCCTCTGCGGAATGATATGGACTAACAAAGAGAGAGAGAGAGAGAGAGCATAGCATATGCAGTTAATATTGGAGATCCTCTCCCTTGACAATGGTCTCTAATGTATCATAAGAAAAATACAGCGTAGAAGGAAAGAGAGAGAGAGCTCATAGCAGTGAGAGAGAGAGAGAGAGTTGAACCTGGAGTGAAGTCTAGAACGCTGGACGATTTACTCTGGAACAAAGAAGAAGACTAGAAGACAGAGGTCTTATTTAGATTTTAGGGTTTTAAACAATTAACAAAATGATTACAATTTTAAACAATTTACTATTTTAACATTTTACCCCGATGAATATAAATAATTTCCAAAACGATCCACGTACCCATTTTCGTACCCTAGTTCGTACCCATTGTGTACCACTTGCGTACCCAAATAGGCAAATGTACCCATAGAATTTCGAAGTACCCGGTACGGTTTTTGCTGTACCGTACCCCTACCCGTACCGGTATCTGGTACTCGTACGTTGCCATTTTTGAAGTACCCGTGCTTCATAGTTGAAAACCCTAGAGATGGCAAACCCACTTAGCTTAGCCACCAAACCTAACCACTGAATCTCCTCTATTTCTTCCTCCCTCCCTCAAAACACACCCAAGTTCTGCAATTTAATGTGAATTTGGCATGTACAACACCCCAAAGAGGAGGCTTTATTAGAGTCCAGGCTTTTCAATGAAGGAAAAGCTCCATTGTTTGAGCTGATTGGTCTGATACACAGTTAAAAAGAAGATTCTCAGAAAAACAATGGTAATTTGCTCTTGATTCTGCAGAGTGATGTTTGAAAACAATTGATTTTGGGGGTGTTTTTCCCACAACAGCCGTCATGGCCCATACACTGTTACGTAAGACTACGAATTCAGTCCAACCTTTATTGGCCGTATCGGGACATCAGTACCGTTATGTGATGCTGATATCTTAAACCAGGTTTACGGTGTTAAGTTTGAGCAGGTTTCCTCTTTGTATAATTTGTCTATGCTTGTAATTATTAGGTATGGTGTGCTTTGCCATCACTTTTTTCAGCCATTTTTGTGATTGTTATCCTTCCTCCTCCCAATTTTGTAACTGTGATAATTTCTCCAGTTTTCGGACGAGACCTTCGATATTGTCCTTGATAAGGGCGGGTTGGATGCTTTGATGGAGCCTGGGCTTGGACCCAAGCTAGGGAGCCAATATTTGTCAGAGGTACTCTACTGACCTACTTGATTCTTTTAGACAGTTTTTGTGCTTGTATCTTGTTGTATGAGCTAAAGATTGGTCTTTGTCAGCTATAAGTTGACGCAATTCTGTTATGATTCACATGAATTTCTTATGCATCACCAGGTGAGAAGAGTGTTGAAATCTGGGGGTAAATTTATCTGTCTCACCTTGGCAGAATCTCATGTTTTAGGTATGGTTTATCTCAACTTTATTTGGGTCGTTACAAGAATCGTTTGCTTGATGTCTTTTCTCTGTTTAGTTCACTTGAAATAGATTAACTTGCTCAGTGTTTGGTGATTTAAGGGATCCATTCTTTATCCGGGTGACAGTTTCCAAGTCTTTTACTAGTGGCTTTGCTGAGGATTACATCCATTTCTTTATTTTTGCTGAGGATTACATCCATTTCTTTATTTGTCCTTTGTTAGGTTTGCTTTTCCCTGAATTTCGATATGGGTGGAAAATGAGTGTTGACGTTATACCGCAGAAACCAGCTGATAAACCTAGCCTACATACCTTTATGGTGATTGCTGAGAAAGAGAAATCGACAGTGTTGCTACAGATATCATCAGCAATTAATCAATCTTCTTTTGATTGTGTTGGGAATCAGGTAGTGGAATTGGTCTCCATTTTGTGGGGAATACATCATATTGTTTGCGGACATTTACAAAAAGAAAAAAAAGTTTAGATATTAAGATTTCTAGTTTACATATTTTCCATGTAGTCACTAGGTATATAGATAACTTGGGAGACAATTCCTCCTGATTGTTTACCCATTTTGTGAATTTTCATTATCTTGAAAGCTTGACAGAAGCTTCCTCTTCTTTTTTTTTTTTTTTTTCCAGGCACGTGGCCTCCACGAAGCACTTGAAAGTGAGAATCAAATTCGCATGGAATACTCCACTGGTTCTGATATATTGAACTCCATCAAAGATCTGCAACTAGAAGCCAAAGGGGATGTAGCAGACCTTATCCCAGGCCGCCGTTTCCAGCTTACTCTGGGTCAACAAGGGGCCTCCCGTTTCAGTTACAAAGCTGTTCTCCTGGATGCTCAACAACAATCTGGCCCTTTCTCATATAATTGTGGTGTCTTTCTAGTGCCAAAGGTTCGTATTTCAGCATAACTGTTCTATTGCATGCAGTGTTGTGCGAGCTGCTTAATTAACTGTGAGAGTTCCTTTGAAATTTGGTGGGTGAAACATGAGGAAAATTTTCCATTGAACTAGTCTTCTGAGTGCCATTGGCTATGCTTGAACCAATCAGATCAGGATTTATATTAGAAGTATGAATGCCTACATTCTCTAGCAGAGAGTAACACTATTTACTTGTTTTTTCTTTTCCTTTTCTTTTAAAATTGTTCTTCAGTCATTAGATGTTCCTTCTTATCTCTCGAAATCTATTCATGACACGCAGGCTGGTCAAACTAACTTCATTGGATTTTCTTGGCTTTTCTAAATCTTACCCGTTTCTCACAACTTGAGCTTTTTGAGAAAATTGTTGACCTAACATTGTACAAAGCCTTGGTTTTTGGGAGGTTTTATGCGAGTCTCCTAACTTGTAGTCTTTTTTCGTTTTTTAATTTTTTTCTTACCAATTGCATTTTTTATTCTATCATATGCATTTTTATTCTCTTTGTGTGGATCTTTACATCTACATGTTCAAGATGAGACTGCACGTGAGAGGTTGTTGGATTGCATTATATAAATGGTTGGACCCAACCCTTACTGCTTAAATCTTTGGGACAATTTGCGAGTTAACAATAGGGATGTAGGTTTTTTGTTTAATCTTCTTCTATTTAGTACTAGCGAATGTCTGTGGTGAAGGCACTTCAAAGTTGCAACCTCAATCTAACAACACCTTTTATACTATAGTCT
This sequence comes from Arbutus unedo, assembly GCA_014822125.1. Classification (NCBI taxonomy): domain Eukaryota; kingdom Viridiplantae; phylum Streptophyta; class Magnoliopsida; order Ericales; family Ericaceae; genus Arbutus; species Arbutus unedo. Next base: position 13,040 of record JABCMJ010001559.1, read on the forward strand.
CTAACCAATCTAACTCGACTTTTCTGGTTAAAGTCTTTCTGTTTAAATATGTTTGTTTAGAGCATCTCCAAGAAAGAAGTGAAATTTTGAGGTATCAATTTTTTTTGATGGCCTATGTGGCAATTGACATCTTTAAATTTGACATTTAAATGTTTTGATCTCCAACAAAGCTGTCAAAATTGAGGCATTTGAGGCAAAATGACGTTCGACACTTGATGTCAAATTTGGCATCAAGTAGTCCTTTTCAATTGCCACGTAGGATTTGACAAAACTTTTGACGTTTTTGTTGAAGTTAGTTTTGATGCCATTTGTTACCGTTTGAATTGTCACATTGGATTTGACATTTTGTTGGAGATAATCTTAGAGCCCATTTGATTTCGATGAGTTAAATTTAAGAAAAATTGACGAGTTTTGTGGTTTGAGAGGGAAAAGTGTATAGGGTTTTTGTTAATCAACCCTAACACTGATTAATATTATTTATATTATGAAATTACATATTACATTACATGATTCAACAATGTGGGATACTAATACTCTAACACTCCCCTTCAAGTTGGAGAATAAATATTACAAAGACCCAACTTGTTACATAACAAATCTAACTGTGGTTTGAACAATAACTTAGTAAACATATCAGCTAATTGAGCACTCGTAGATGCAAATGGAGTAGCTATTACACAATTTGTTAACTTCTCACGCACTAGATGACAATCAACTTCAATAATTCAATAAAGTCCGCGCCTCGCCTTGCGCCTAGGCTCCAAGAGACCTTTGCGCCTCGGTGCGCCTCTCGCCTTTAATAACTATGGCCTCCACATGCAAGTGTCCATTAGCTCGATAGAATAAGCTACGGCCCAGATGTGCCTTAAGGTACTTCGTAATTCGGAGAATCGCCTCCCAATGTGGATGACGAGGAGCAGACATGAATTGGCTCACCACACTGACTGCAAACGAGATATCCGGACGTGTAATAGTAAAGTAATTTAACTTGTCAACTAACCGGCGATACTGATCGGGATTAGGGAGTAACTCCCCCTAGTCAACACATAATTTGACTTTGGGATCCATAGGCGTTGCAACAGGTTTAGTTCCCAACAAACCAGTATCCTCAAGGATATCTAGTACATACTTCTGTTGAGATAAGTTAATACTGTTCTTGGATCGCGCCACTTCGATCCCTAAGAAGTATCACAGTTTTCCCAAATCCTTGGTGTGGAATTGCTGGTGCAAGGAGGACTTGAGTGCATCAATACCTCGTTGGTCATCACCGGTAATAATATCGTCCGCATAGACAATCAATAATATTTTCCCCCGATCAGATTTGAGAGAGAACACAAAATAATCAGATTGACTCCGATGCATGTCAAACTGTAATACTGCATCACTGAACTTCCCAAATCAGGGTCTAGGAGATTGTTTAAGTCCATATCGTGCTTTACGAAGATGACAAACCTGATGACGCGCCCCTAAGCAACAAACCTAGGTGGTTGCTTCATATAGACTTCCTCCTATAGATCCCTGTGGAGAAAATCATTTTTGACATCCAATTGAAACAATGGCCAACCAAGAGAAGCAGCAAAAGAAATAAGTACCCGAATAGAGCCAAGTTTGGCAACAGGCGAAAATGTCTCTGAATAGTCCACACCATACGTCTGGGTGTAGCCTTTGGCGACAAGGCGCGCTTTATAGCGCTCAACTGTACCATCGGGAAAATACTTGATAGTGAAGACTCAGCGGCAGCCAACAATAGTTTTTCTAGCAGGAAGAGGAACCAACTCCCAAGTGCCATTATGATGAAGGGCAGACATTTCATCTTTCATAGCTTGTCGCTAGGCAGACATCGATAAGGCCTCCTGAACAGTGTTAGGAACAAATATGGAGGAAATAGAGGAGGTAAAAGCACGAAGAGACGGAGATAAATGATCAGAGGAAATAAATTGAGCAATAAGATGAGAGGTGGAAGATTGAATACCTTTGCGAAGAGCTATAGGCTGACTGTTTGGATCTCGCAGCGGAAGTGAAGACGAAGTGGCGGGCTGAGGGGGAACCGGTGGCGGCAATGGCAGTGACAGAATGTTAGGGCGACGATTATATACCTGCAAGGGTTTAGGAGCAGGAGGGCCAGACGGAACAACCATAGGGAACATGGACTTAGATTGAGGAGGATCAGGAGGAGTAATGGAGGTGGAAAAAAAGGGTAATGATTCATTAAAGGTAAAATTAGCACACACAAAATGGCGCCGTAAGGAGGGTGAGTAACATTTATAACCTTTTTGAGTGCGAAAGTATCCAAGGAAGACACCAAATGGATCGAGGATCAAGTTGATCCCGGTCAGGGTCGAGAGCATGAACATAGAATGTGTACCCAAATATGCGAGGGGGTAAGTGGTGGAGTGGACGACTCGGAAGCAAGACCGTGTAGGGTATTTGACCACCAAGAACTGTAGAAGGCATTTGATTGATAAAGTAACATGCAGTAAGCATAACAACACTCCAATAAGACTTGAGAACCTGTATTTGGAACAACAAGGCCCGCATAACTTCAGATAAATGGTGGATCTTGCGTTCAGCAACCCTATTTTGTTGGGGGGTCCGAGCACAAGAAGACTGGTGGAGAAGGCCATGATCATCAAAGAAGTGAGAGAGGGTAGTATGAAAATATTCTCGTGCATTATCAGATCGAAAGATACGAATGCAGGTATGAAATTGATTCTTGATTTCCATATAAAATGATTTAAAAATAGATTGCAACTCAGATCGTTCTTTCATAAGATAAAGATAAGTAACACGAGAAAAATCATCCACAAAGATAACATAATATTGAAATCCTAATATGTTAGAAACCCGCATGGGACTCTAAATGTCTGAATGTACTAACTGAAAAGGATGGTTGACACGACTCTCAATGCGAGGAGAAAAGGACACTATATGGTGTTTACTAAACTCCCAGACTTTACATGGTAAAACGGAAAGACGACAACACGAAGGCACTAGCTGTTGCAAACTCTGAAGCGATGGGTGACCAAGACGACAATGTTGTTGATATGGGGATGCTATGGATTGAAGAGCAACGGATGGAGAATGAGCAACATCATGGAGATAGTAGAGGCCGCCCTGTTCAGCACCGCTACCAATCTTTCTCCCCGTCTTGAGATCCTGAAATACACAACCATGCGGAAAGAAGGTTACTGAACAATTCAGGGACTTTGTAAGTTTACTAACAGACATATGATTAAAGGGAAATTGAGGGACATGTAAAAAAGAATCCAAAGTAATAGTAGAAGTAACAGGAACTAAACCGAAACTTGTAATCTCAGTGGTAGAGCCATCGGCTAAGGTAACATGAGAGTGTTTACTAACCAAGTTATGGCCAGAAAGAAGAATAGATGTACCAGTCATGTGGTCAGAAGCACCAGAATCGATAACTCATGGAGTAGAGGTGAGAGAGGAGGCAACACAAGCAACAGAGGGACCAGTCTGAGCAAGCGTAGTAGTGGAGACTGAATGGACACAAGGGTGATGAAGACTGAATGGACACAAGGCGCTGGTATTCTTCTGCAGAGATAGTCACCACACGGTCAGGAGCAATGGGAAGAAGCTGCTTAATATCGGGAGAAGTAGCAGCCTGATGAGCTTGGGGGAACCCATGAAGATCATAACAGTGCTCCACGGTATGATTAGTACCCCCACAATAAGTGCATAAGTGAGGAACACGACCGCGAATCGTACGACCATCACGACCACCAACGTTAGAGGTGCGACCATGACCACGACCATGGATGAAAGGACCACTAGACACAGTGGAAGCTAATGCGGAACGGTCAGCATGAGGCGCAAATGATGTAGGCTCAGATACAGTAGACTGACGGAGGCAACTGAAAACCTCACTGAGAGAAGGTAGATCACGAGACCCCAAGAGCTGGTTACTAATCGGGTCATAAGTAGACGAGACACCCGATAAAAATCGGGCAACCTGCATGCGCTAACGCTGACGTCGCATAACCTAAAGATCAGTGGAAAGTGGTTTACAAATATTGAGCTCGTCACAGATGCTTCGAAACTTGGCATAATAAGTCTTCAATAATGAATCTCCCTCTGAGAGAGAGAAGAAAGACTGATGGAGATCATACGTGCGACGAAGGTTGTTAACGTCAGAATACATCTCGAGTCTAGGTCCATACTTGTTTGGCCGTGGGCAAAAAAATAAGAGAGCTAGCAATATGGTCCTCCATGCTATTCCACAACTCAGAACGAATGTGGGCGTCCTCAGCGACCCATACAGACTATCCAGAAGTTTTTGAGTCAGGAGGGTCATCAGTCAAATAGTGATATTGGGACTCTCCTAAATAATAAACCTCAACTGGTTTGGCTCACACGACATAATTCTTCCCAGCCAATGGTGTGGAAGTAATAGATAGCTTATCCCGATACCGAGAAGGACAAGTTGGGACAATGGTTGCAGGCTGATTAGGACCCGTAGCCGAATCGACAGGACCAATATTAGAATCTGCCATAAAAATCGTGGTGATGAAATATCAACCAACTGAGCAAATACACAACCATCTCTAAAAGGGAGAAAACAAGCACAACAGGAGCAAACCTTGCTCCGTAACACAACTCAAAGAGTAAATACCATCAACTGGGAACCCACATCAAGCCAACACGATAGCCGCAACAATAATCAGCTATCAAATAATGGTGCATGTAAACAGATTGAAATCACCAATGGTCAGGAGACAACTATAGTGAACCAATACCAGAAACATAGATCAGATCGCCAATATCTTCAGGAGACAACTACAGTGGCTGGAAACATGGGTTACCGGTTGCAAATAGAGTGACAGATCTGCAAATTAGAGAGAGAGCGCTACACGATCTGGATAGTTTGGACATCAGTGACTGTGAACTAGAGAGAGATCTGGGTCTGGAGATAAAAAAACACCAACTCCAATAGCCCCATAGATCGCGACGGCGGTAGCGGATGTGGACGACAGCGGCGGAGGTGACGGCTGCGTGCGGCGATTGCGACGGAGGCGGGCGGCGACAGCGGCGGCATGCGGCATGCGGCGTAGGTGGCGGTGGTGGTAGCAGGTCAATAGAGTTTGGATACGCTCTAATACCATGTGCTTTGAGAGGAAAAAGTGTATAGGGTTATTGTTATTCAACCCTAACACTGATTAATATTATTTATATTATGAAACTACATATTACATTACATGATTAAGCAATTTGGGATATTAATACTCTAACAAGTTTAAATATCCAAGTAATTATACAATATAAGTTGTAATCAGAAATTAAGAAAAAGTGTCCATGAATTAAATTACTTTTCCCTAATACACATGATTTATGTAGAGAGTAAATACAAGAACGGTAAATGACTGAGGGACTCTCACACCCTAATACTAAGCACATCTAACAATAATTAACGCTTATCAATCTCCCTCAAGCTGAGACGGAGATGTCAAACAGACCCAGCTTTTTACACAAAAATGTCAATCGTGGCTTGCACAATGGCTTGGTGAAGACATCAACTAGTTGAGCACGTGTAGACACAAAATGTGTCATGCCCAATTCTGAGGAATGTAATGAGCAACAATCAAACATTCACAATCACAAAACATAAATAAACAAAACGTAATAAAAATTTCGAATGTATTACATCAGTCCCAAACAAAATAATTAATCAACTCAAAAGGGCCACATTGCCCAAAACAGTCTAAGTCTAACAGAATCAGAAATTAAACCCTATTCTAACCATCCATCTTTCAAAGACTATCCCCTAAGCTCAACATCCATCCTCAAAAAAAATAAGTTTAACTACAAAACATAAGCCAAATCTCATATAGGATGCATGATAAACAAAAATTAAGGATATTAAAATATCTTGCACCAAAACATAATATGTTTTAAATTATATGAAGAATATACAGTTCGCAAATGAATCAATTAAACCGTATTACTCATGACAATAGATGCATCTATTGCGATCAATGCAACCTATCTTGTCTGGACACGAACTGGCGCACCTCCGGACTTGAAACGAGAGCAGTTTTCGAACTTGCACCAAAAGACTTTAACTCCTATGTTGAGTTCATGGACTTTCACTGACGAGATCACCCAAATTCGGATCTACGATCTTTCACCGAGGGATTCTAACCCTAGTCGGGTTCTCGGACTAGCATTGATGGGCCATCCCTCACCCAGTCACTTTTTACGAATTAGCACCCATGGAATCACACAAACACCAATTCAGGCAAGAATTGACCGACCATGCATATGGACTCTAACCACTCTCATATGACCATGTAGATGCTACAAAGCCAATCTAGAATTAACACATCAAAGTAATACCAAAATATCCACTCAATGGCCTTGGTTCAAGAAAATAACTTTTGTTACTATTTGAAGAGGATCTTGACCGTCTAGCATTTAACACCGTAAGACAAGTTGTGAATAAGCTTGACAGGTTAACGCCTCACCCTAATCGATCAGGTTTTAACACTGAAAAATTATTTGAGTAAGGCCTGACCTGTTACCTGTGCCCTTTGACCGGTCATCCTTTGCTTTTGGAAAATTTATTTTCATTAGTCTTGACCAGTTGCCAACACCTTTAGACCAATTAGAATTAGCCACTCGAATGTTTTGGGACCACTTTTGACTGATTGGGATGATTCCCATGACCGGTTAGACTTTGATTTTAGAAATTTTGTAAAATACTCCTCATTGGTCACACGTATAGTGGTTGGCGTATGTTTTCGTAAAATTTTGCAGCATGCGAATTTGATGCGAACCAACCTAATCTCAGCTGAATATCCTCACATATAGTATGGATCAACACCAAAACTACGATACAAAACGTAACAGACTATCTTAAATTCAGATTTATCACGAATCCTGCCTCAAATTCGACTATCTTCCAAGCCCTAGCACACTGTAATCCCCTCGATTCTTCCACGAACATGCCAACACCCGGCTTGATATCTACTTTAGATGCTGGCTTGACGTTTCCTCGTGCGTTCTTCAAGAGTACAGATGTTGGACATGCGTCTCCTCGATCAAACTCTCCCGATTGAAGATTGGGAGGCTCTCTAGGGTTTTCTCTCTCGCTCTCTGAAGGTCCAGTGTTTTTATGACAAAAAATCCTAAAAGAGAATATTGCGCAACTTTTATATTAAGTAAAGGGTAAATTAAATTATAATCCCAATCCTCGTATAAAAAACTCAAAATTAGTCATTACATTTCAAAACTTACAATTCGCCCTCAATTCCTCCAAAAGTCAATAAATCAATAAATTAAATCATGAACAAGGCGAGGTCCTTACAACAGGAGTAACAATCACACCACTATCCACCTTTTCTTGAACAAAGTGACAATCTATCTCAATATGCTTGGTTCTCTCGTGAAAAACAGATTGGATGCAATGTGAATGGAAGGCTGGTTGTCATGGTGCATATTCATGGAAAACTGAACACCAAACCCTATCTCGTCGAGAAAAAGCCATACTCGAATGATCTTACATGTAGTGTGTGCCATAGCACGATACTGAGCTCCTCTTTGGACCGCCATTAGAAAGGAATCCGGTAAGTAAGCCTCATGTTATCTATCACCACTTCCTACTAACAATACTAGATTAAACCACTTCAATAACAATTCCAGAATTTAAGAAAGCATAACTTCTGCATTAGATCTCGCAATAATTGTTTGTTTTACTTTTCTAAGTAACAAGATTGCTACCTAGAAAAACATAATAGCCATTAGTGGATCTCTTGTCAGAAAGTCCTCTAGCTCAACCCGAATCAATAAATGCCTCAACACATAAATGACCACCGAATTGATAAAAAAGACCACGCTATAGCCTTAAGATATTTTACAATTGAATGACAACTGAGAAAGTTGAGGCACAGACATAAAGTGACTTACCAAACTAACTACAAATGCAAGATGCATGATTGTAAGGTAGTTCAACTTACTTATCGACAATACTAGTTAGGGCTGAAGAGCAACACTCCCTAATCAACAGAGTAACTCTCCCTAATCAACAGGTCTCGATTACAATAAACCTGTTTCCTCTAAAATATCCTGAACATACTTGTGTTGAGACAAACTAATTTCATTCTTTAATTGTTCCACCTCAATACCTATGTATCGTAGTTTGTCCACATCCTTGCTATGAAATTGCTCTTTTAGTTGAGCAATGCCTTGTTGATTGTCTACCGTAATGATACTATCATCCACGAACCATCAGCAATATTTTCCCTCAATCAGATATGAGAGAAAAGACCGAATGGTCTGATTGACAACTGCGCATGCCAAGTTGCAGGACAACCTCACTGAATTTGTAATACTAAGCCCTAGGAGACTGTTTGAAGCCATACATAGCTTTCCGAAGGCAACGTATCTGAGTACCCGCTCTATGTGCAACAAAGGTGGTCGCTCCCTGTATACCTCCTCAGCAAGATCCCCATATAAAAATGCATTCTTGACATCGAATTGAAACAAAGGCCAATCCAGATTGGTAGCAAGAGAGAAGAAGCTGCAAAACCAATCTTGGCCACTGGAGAAAAGGTCTTAGTATAGTAAATACTGTAGGTTTGAGTGTAGCTCTTGACAACATGCCCGAGCTTTGTACCGCTCAACAGAGCCATCCGGACATATTTTAAGTTCCTCGCAAATACCACAAAACTTAGCATAATAATTCTCTAGATATAAGTCACCAAGTGCGAGGGATAAAATGATGACATAAGTCCGACGCTAATTAACTCCAAAATATACTCAGCTTTATGCCAAACAAGTTTGGCCGTGGGTAGGAAAATCAGAATACCACTAATATGAGGCTCTATACTATTCCACTAATTCTTACCATTATTTATGCTTGTGGAAGTGATAACATCTCAGGACACTTAAGTAGAGGAAAGCAAAATTAGAAGCCATCATGCTAAATCACCATTCAATAGTACGCAGGAATCAAATTAGAGAGCTACCAAGAATCAACCTTTTGAAAACTTACAAAGTCACCACCAGCAGAGGCGCAACAATCGATACTGATGCACGAATAAAGCATCATACTAACAGAGAAGTAACATATCACTTGAGAGGACACACCAATGGAACGCCGTACTAACAGAGAAGCAACATACCACTTGAAAGGAAACGAGAATAGAAATCAACAAAAGAAAATGAGACAGTGCAATTTAGCGAACACCACCAGACACAACATCAATCCAGCAAACAACGGTAAGCAAGGGATCCGGTGATGAAGGATCAAATGGAACATCAGAACACCATCGCCACCTGCAGACGGAATAGCATAGCAGAGGGCTAGGACAACATGGGATAAAACCTCATCCTCTGTTGGGATGAACAATTTCTTGCGGGAGAGAAGGATAGATGACGAACAACAGACATTGGCGATTGACTTTTTGGCGGCGGCTGTGGAAGGCTAGGCTGTGGTGCTAGGGTTAGGGTTAGGGTTTTTACAAACGTATTCCGGACGTACTTGTATCCTATTTTTGGAAGTTTTGCCATATCCCTGTATCTGTATCCATAATTGTGCTTCATTGGTGTAAGCCTCGTATGGCAATAATACTCGCGGTGAATGTCTGCTTATGTGTATAAGTTATTTGCTTCACTTTCCTCTTACTTTTGGTGACTTCAGATGATTAAATTATTTGGTAATCCTCCCCCCAAAAAAAAAAAAAAAAAAAAAAGAAGAAGAAGAAGAAGAACTAATATTAAAAGAATAAAAATAGTCAATATACTAAAAATTAAGTAAATAAATAAAGAAAATAACTGCTTACTATCGTAAATTATTTGTGGGGCATGTAAAACTTGAATATTCCTTTTGTAGTTTATGCATGTCTTTTTTTTTTTTCGCTTTTTGTCCTTTCTGTTTCTTAATTGAAATGATGACTGAGTTTTAGATTTCAGGCTCGGGCTCATGAGTGGCTCTTCTCTTCAGAAGAAGGACAATGGCTAGTTGTTGAAAGCTCAAAAGCAGCTCGTCTGATAATGGTGACTTTTTATGCTGCTTAATTGGTCTCATTCTTCAGGAGATCCCTCACATGCTTACTAAATTTTGTGTTGGATTAGGTTTTATTAGACACCAGCCACACAAGTGCCAGTATGGATGAAATTCAGGTGACCTATCTTCCCTGTTTCATGCTAGTGAGGCACCTATCAGTAACTCTCTAACCACTGGTTATTAAAATTCTGGTTCTTTGGACTCTCTGTTTATTTTCTTACTTCAGAAGGATCTTTCTCCTCTGGTTAAACCGTTGGCACCAGGAAAAGATGGCAGTGAAGCTCAAATTCCGTATGTTACTCTAGTATTTCCTTTTCTTCTGTTTCTGCCACTACTTTGACCTCACTTTTAAGGAGTAGACCTTTTTTCCGGCTTCAAATTTTTCTTCTCCTGTTTTCCTCGTTTATCATCGATTAACATCTCTCATTGTTAGCCTTACGGCTTTTGTTGTGTGTCTGCGACAACTCTGTCTATGGCCACTTGTTGATGCTATTTGTATTAGGTCGGAGTATTTCTAATTGTTCTAAACCTGCTGTGCTAGACTGCTAGTGGTCGATACCCCATCCATTCAATGATTTTTTTCAATAATTGATAGAAAGAAAATAATTCAACCCCTACCTTTTCTTTGGTTTTTATATCAAACCATAGTTCTTATAATTATACAAATGACTTTTACATTGTTGGAATGAGATCTTAGAGTGTTAGAAACATGATCTATTTGGCGGTGAGGAGACAGCTTGGCACGTTTTTCATTTTATAAAACTTCTCTTTCTCAGAGTGCTACGCATTTATTTTACAAGTTTTCCCGCCTCCTTCACATGCTTGGTTGCACCATGTTATACAGTTGACCGTGAACTGAAACAAGTTTCTTAAGCATGATAGTGATCCTATGGTTTATCCTGTGTCGAACACATCTTTACCTGTATTCATTCTTGTTTCGTCATGCTGCCATCTTGCTGTGTGGTGATCTTGAACTGTAAGCAATTTGTCTACTTATCCTGCAAGGTATTGTGCAGTACTCATTTGGATTGATGGATGCTTTGTTTGCAGATTTATGGCAGCGAGTGATGGGATCAAGCAACGAAAAATTGTTCACCAGGTGAGTCCTCCCTTATAAGTTTTATGTTTCAGTAAGTTCATTTGAGTTAAGAAATAAGAGTTCATTCTCTCTCTCTCTTGTCCACGCTTTCTTATTAGCTTTCTAGAGGGAAAAATGTCATCCATTAAACTCATGTTTGATGTTGGTCGGGCTTACATCCATTAAACTCATGTTCGATATTGGTTGGGCTTAGATCCTATTAGTTGATCATGGCGTTTGAATTTTCTAGCATGGAGCTCTGGGGATGTCATATCTTTTAAAATGTGCTACCATGTGTCATTTTAAGAAATATTTTGGTGGCATTAATAGAACTTTGGGGGAGTACACTCTAATGGGGGATGGAAAATTGCAAATCATGGAAGTTGTTAAGACTCATTACACCAGATGAGGTTGCGCCAAAAGCAATTTTTTTATTGTATATGAAATTCATCTTTTTGTCAGTTTGTTGTTTCTAGGAAATATGCATTAGTAAGGGTTTCTATATATATTAATGCAATTGTGTGTTAGGGTTAAGTGAACAAATCCTAATAATCTTTTCCTAATGGCATGGTATCAAAGCCTACATAGTAAAATACCCTAATAGAACCATTGTGCCGTTGCCACAACATTCCACCGTTGGTTGTTCGTGATCTCTATTCCCTCAATCTCCTTGTTTGAGATCTCCCTGCTCGCGATCTCCCTGTTCGCGTACTCTTTGTTCTCGATCTCCATTCCATCTCGATCTCCATCCACGAGTCCTAGGTTCGTTTCATCAGAATCATCATCGATCATCTAATGATTTCCGTTTGTGATCTCCATTCACGATCGATTTCCATTTGCGACCTTTTGCGATACAAGTCTGTTTGATTTTGCGATCTTGTAGTTCAACTTCACGATCTCAGAGTTCGACTTCTACTAGTTCGTCTCTCTGCGTCGATTTGCTACAACCAATTTGATTCCAAAGGATTCTTGTTCACACGTTGTTGATATTCCATTAAGTATTTTTTGTGTTTATTTTGGTGGGTATCATCATTTTGGTTGTTGCTCTTGTTATGGAAAGCTGGATTTGCATGTTTCGGTCCTCGCTGTGATTCTTTGTTGTTGATATCCATTGCCTCGTTTTCAGGAGATAGTTATTTGTTCATATAATCTGTTGGTTATTTTGCGCATCATACTGTGGCTTCTTTGTCTATTTCCTGTTCAAATTCTACTATTGCTACTAGTTTTTGTTGGTCTCCTGATATGATATCCATTACCTCTACACGCTTGAATGGCAAAAATGATGCCCCTTGGGCTAAGACAGTTGAGTTATATTTTTTGAGCAAGATGCAGTTCCATTTTTTGACTAATAATCCTCCTGAAAAATCTAATTTTAAATGCGCTGCGTGGATGGTTGACGATGCACAGATTTGTGTTTAGTTATGGAATAGTATAGAGCCTCATATTAGCTTTACTCTAGTTTTTCCACCTATTGCTAAACTCGTGTGGCGCCAGGCTGAGGAGTTGTATTCTAGGGTTAACAATATGCACATGACCTATGATCCTCATCAAACTTATTTTTCTCTTGCCCTAAGTGATTCTTCTTTGGAAGATTATTATGCCAGGTTCCGTGGTGTATTTGAGAAACTTAATATTTGACAGCCTATTTCTGTTGATATCTAGGTTATGCGTAAACAGCATGATTCTATGCATGTTGCTCGGTTCCTATCTAGTCTTCTGTCATCATATGATCGTGTTTGTTCACAATTTTTGGGGGCCTGGGACTTGCCACCATTTCTCAGTGAGGTCTTTGTCTTCGTCGGGCCTCATTACCTGCTATTGAGACTGCCACTATTTTGTCTCTTGATCGTTCTGCCTTGGCCATCATCTTCTTAGGTAGTTAAGCGTCTCGTGGATATCTCTGTGGTGGTTGGGACTCAGAAGGAAGAGGTTGAGGAGGTTTTGGTCGTGATTCTTCTCGTGGTGGTTGTGGTTTTGGCCATGACTCTTGTCGTGGTAGTCATTCGCCAAGAGGAAGAGGACTTTGTCGTGGTCGAACACCTTGGCACTGCACATATTACAACGGTGATAATCATACTGTCAATTGTTGTTGGGATCTTCTTGATTGCCTTGCCAATCATTAGGTCACTCCAAGGATGCATACCAACGGCTAGTTTCTCCACAATCTTCTCAGCTACCGTCTTCCTCAATGCTATGTTTGCTAAGAAAGGTTTTTCTTTTGCTTGTCTTGTTACCCGTACTCTTTGGGTTGTTGGTTTTGGTGCATCTAATCATATAACTGGTGTTTTTGATATCCTGTCTGGTAGTGCTCCTCTTGGGAACCTATCTGTGCTACCTTAGCCGGTAGTTCTACCACTAATGTTGTTGGTTTGGGTTCAGCTATTTTAAATTCGTCGTTATCTTTGGATTATGTTTTACATGTTCCTTGCTTGCCTGTTGGTCTTATGTCTGTCACTAAGATTAGCAAGTCTTTAATTTGTTCCATTACATTTTTTTCCGATTGTTGTGTCTTTCGAGATCTCACGACGGGAAAAAAGATTGGTGGCGGTGCTGAGTGTGGTGGATTGTACTACTTTGCCGTTGAGGAGCACCCTTGTTTATTGCACTCCAGTCATCTGTTTCACCATATAGCTGTAAGATGGAAAAAGAGAAGAGATGTTCTATTCCATTCAATTGATCTAATTGCACAAGGCTAGCACGATTTTTTTATCTTTCCCTATTAATCCTAATGAGATAAAAAAACTACATTACCCTTAAAAGATAAATAAACAATAAATAATGTGAATGGTATTCTACTTTCACCCTCTCTCCCCGAAACCAAACTCAAGTTGCGAGGGCAGAGAGTATCGTAAGTTTGCCAAATAGAAAATGAAACCGAGTAGCCGTGTGAGTTTTAGTAAAGAAATCAGTCAACTGAAGTGAGGACAGAACAAAAGGGAAATCATGGTGCCGGACAGGAGATGTTGACGATGAAAGGGCAATCAATCTCAATATGCTTCGTACGCTCATGAAAAATTGAATTATGGACAATTTGAATGACACCCTTGTTATCATAGTAAAGGGACGTGGGAGAGTCGAGAGAAACACCTATATAAGACTGATTTCAAACTCGAAGAGTTAGCGTCAACATACCTTAAGATGCGTCAAACTCGAAGTAGAAGTAACATTGATAGAGATTACACCAAACATACCGCAAATTACGTAGCAATGCAATCCAATAGGTAGAACGAGGGGCAAACACAAACTAGCTGATAATATGGAAGGCATAAGCATTATATCAGGGCAAGTCATAGTAAGACATACCAAGTAGCCAACCAAATTCTCGATACTCAGTAGGATCATCAAGGACAACACCATCGGAAGCAAAAACAACTTGGCATGCAATTCGATAGAAGTGTCAACAACGTTGTCATCAGTGAGATTGGCACGATGGAGAATATCAGTTGCATATTTGGTTTGGGATAAGCGATAACTCTTTGGAGATAAAGCTACCTCGATACCTAGAAAATAATAGAAAGGACCTAAATCTTTCATCTCAAACTCTAGAAATAGATGTGACTTCACCTCACTAATGGCAGCGGAATTAGAACCCGTGATAATCATGTCATCTACGTATAAAGGAGAAGAACTGGACCTATAGAAGATCGACGAATAAAAAGAGTAGAATCATGCATGCTAGGTCGGAAACCAATTTGTAAAGCAACAGATTGAAACCGGTCATACCAGCAAGAATAGATTATTTGAGACCATAAAGAGCACGGTGAATACGGCAAACATACCTAGCAGTATGCAAAAGTCCCGAAGGGGGCCACATATAGATTTCTTCAGATAAGTACCTATTAAGAAATGCGTTCTTAACATTAAATTGAAAGAGAGGCCATTGAGGGAGCTTTATACCGCTCCAAAGTATGTGTTTTGACTTTGTAAACCGATTTGCAACCAATGAGATTTTTCCCAGTTAGTTGGGGAACCAAATTACACATGTGAGTTTTAGTAAGGGTAGTGAGCTCGTCATTCATGGCATGCACCCAATTAGGGTCATTACAAGTCTTTTATATGACCTAAGTTCAAAACAAGTATGGGTACAAGAGGAGAGGAACAGGAGGAAGAAGAGCAACAAGTATTAGTAAGGCCAAGTCTTGCCGGGATACGGCAACTGCAAGTAGCATAACGACGGTCAGACGGATTAGGATCTGAAAAGGCAAGTCGATGGGCATAGAGTCGGGAATGGGAGTCAGGGCAAAAGGAGTTACACGACGACGAGAGTAAACTAAAGGAGATGACAGAATGAAGGTAGAGGTAGAGGGAGCAGAAGAGGTAGCAGGAAAATAAGAGATTTCGAGAGTAGAGATGTACGCATTAGAGGGGACATTAGCTGGAAGGGATTAATAAGAATTAAGTCTTCTTTTGCAGCAGGTGCTAGTTTTGGAGAAATACGGCAAACGCTTGAGAAAATTAACATGCCTAGACACATACAACTTTTTGGTCAAAGGGTCATAGCAAGGATAAACCTTATGGTATATACCATATCCTAAGAAAACACTAGCACAATGAGCACTGAGTTTACTGCGGCTCCACTTGGGGAGAAGGACAAAGTAAGTAGAACCAAACACACGAAGAAAGGAATAGTTGGGCGTTTGACCATGGACATGCTCGTATGGATAAGTGTCAAAGAGAAGAAGAGTAGGCATCTTATTCAAGAGATATACTGCAATGGACACAACTTCTCCCGAAAATACAGAAGGGATAGAGGACGAAAGAAGAAAAGATCTAGCAGTGCATAGTAGATGACGAGTTTTTCTCTCAGCTCAACTATTTTGGACATAAGTATTAAGAATAGGAGGATTGGTGAATAATGCCATGAGTTGCTGAAAAATCCATAAATTTAGAAAGAAAGTCTTCCTCACCCAAATCAGACTGAATGATTTTGGCTGTAGTAGAAAACAGAGTTTGTACCCCATTGTGAAAATTGCGATAAATTTTGAAAAAATCAGATTTGTGAGTCAGTAAGTAAGCCTATATATACTGACTATAATTATCGACAAAAGAAACAATACGTAGAACCACCCTTGGTTGAAAAGGGAGAAGGAGCCCACAAATCAGTGTGGACAATTTGAAAAGGAGAAGTAGAAACAAAATTACGTTTATTAAAACAACATAGCAAATATTTTAGCAAACTTACAACTCTTGCACTGAAGAATGTCATTAATAGAAATTTTACCCAAAAGACCAGACTTAACTAAAAGTTTCAAATGTTCACTAGACAAGTTTCCTAATCTAGAATGCCAAAGATAAAAAGTAGATAATTTTTCATCCAAAGAAAAAGACGATAAGGCAGTGGAAATAGACTCCATAGGCAAGTTTTCTAGAGTGTAGAGGTCATCAACTCTACGGCCAGTTCAATCTGTTTCTTGGACACCCGATCCTGCATAACATAACCAGAAGAAGAGAACAAAACGTCAAAATCCGAATCAGACAATTGACTAATCGAAATAAGGCTTAAAACTAATTGAGGCACATAGAAGACATTGGGAAGGGGCAGTAAAGGGGATGTGATTGAACCAACAGAAACAACACGTGTAGGGGATCCAGCTGCGGTGGCAATACTGATGGGAGAAGGGAAATGCAGTTACTAAGAATAGAGAAGTTCAGGTACATATGATGGGAAGAACTAGAATAAAAAGTCCATGTTGTTTGTAAGATATTTGTGGTCCTATGATTATGCAAACTTGGGTGAGTGGTAGTCATAGCACGAGGCTAGCATGGTTTATATAGGCTAATCGCTCACCCAAGTTTTGCATGATTATTACATCATAGATATCTTACAAACATCACGGACTTTTTATTGATCTAATCGTACAAGGCTAACATGGTTTATATAGGCAAACCCTATTAGCCCCAACGAGATAAAAGACTACATTACCCTTCAAAGAAAAAAAAATCATTAAAAAATGTGAATGGTATTCTGCTTTCACACCAACATCATTGTTGCCCTTTGCTTATTCCATCATGTGGCCGTGTTGAAGCTTTACCCTGTGAAATGTGTGAGTTTAGCCAATCATCACTCTATTTCCTTTTGTCCTACGGTAGAGAGTCGTATGTCGCATCCTTTTTCTTTAGTTTATTGTGATGTTTGGGGTCGTATTTCATCACGCTTTAGTTTTTAGTATTTTATTGATTTTGTGGATGACTATTCTCGGTTTAGTTATGTTGATCTTATGAAATAACGGTCTGAGTTATACTCCATTTTCAAGTTGTTTTATTTGGAAATAAAAACACTGTTTGATGTTTCAATTCATATTTTTCATTCTTATAATGCCCGTGAATATTCAGCTTTATTTTTTGATGCTCATGGTATTATTCATCAATTTTCTTGTGCTCAACTCCACAACAAAATGGAGTTGCTGAACGCAAATTCCAACATTTGTTAGAAGTTGCACATGCCTTATTATGTCATTTGTACCTAAATCTTTCTGGGGTGATGTTCTTACCTCATGTCATCTTGTGAATTGGATGCTTTCAACGGTTCTAGAGGGTCAAATTCCATACATTGTGTTGTTTCGTAATCGTTCATTACATTCTCTATCCCCTAGAGTTTTCGATTGCACTTGCTATGTTCATACCCTTGATCTTGGTCACGATAAACTTGATCGCCGGTCCGTTATATGTGTATTTTTTTGGATAGTGCCACATTCAGAAGTGATATAAGTGTTACTATCCTTTCCTTAATTGTCATTTTGTATGTGTTGATTTTACATTCAATTAGTTTATGCCCTACTTCTCTAGTTCTTCTATGGCCGACCCATCTCAAAATGTACTTATTTTGGTTCCCTCACCACCTCCACCTCCTACATTGCCGCCATTGTAGGTGTATGTCAGCCCAAGTTCCACCTGCTCCTACTCAGTCCACTATCCCACCACTTCCTCCGTTGTGTGATTCAGCCGCTTCTGCGGACTCCCTACCTCTTGCTCTTCGAAAAGGTGAACGTACTTGTACCACTCATCCTATTGCTCAGTATGTTGCCTATGATCATTTTGCTACTTTTGTTTCTTCTCTCTTTGTTCTTAACACTGTTCAAGAGACCTTGTTGCTTTCTGAGTGGTGGAAAACTATGGAGGATGAGATGTTTGCTCTTTGTCAAAATGGGCTTGGGCTTGGCCTGGGTTCCTCTTCCTCCTGGAAATGCCACTGTTGGTTATCGTTGGGTGTTTATAGTGAAGTATCTTCCCGATGGACATATTGAGCGCTGTAAGGCCCGTCGTGTTGCTAAGGGCTATACCCAGACTTAAGGGGATGAATACGTTGATTTTTTTTTCTCCAATTGCTAAGATTGGCTCTATTTGCTTGCTTATATCTTTTCTTGCCAACCTTGGTTGGCCTATGTTCCAGTTGGATGTGAAGATTGCCTTCTTACACAGTGATCTTCTTGAGGAGGTTACGTGGAGCAACCATCCGAATTTGTTACTTAGGAGAGTCTACTCAAGTGTGTTGACTTTACAATGCTCTTTATGGCCTTAACCATTATCCTAGAGTTTGGTTTGGCAAGTTCAGCGATGCTGTTTTGCAAGTTGGCCTGCACCGTTGTTAGAGTCTAACCATTTTGTTTTCTCTCTCATATCTGATCGAGGTAAGATAGTGCTAATTGTTGATGTGGATGATATTATCATAACGGGTGATGATCAGATAGGAGTTGATGAGTTGAAGATCTTCCTACAACATCACTTTCATGCCAAAGACTTGGGTATCAAAGTGGCAAGATCTAATGAGGGAATTGATCTGTCTTAGAGAAAATATGTCTTGAATATTTTGGGAGGACACTAGTTCACTTGGATCGTGACCCATAGATACTCCTATGGATCACGATGTCAAACTTTATGTCAACCAGGGGGAGTCATTTTTTTAACCCCGACCAGTATCGCCATTTGGTTGGAAAGTTGAACTATTTTACCATCACCCGTCCTATCTTGTCAATTGTTAGTATGGCGAGTCAATTTGTGTCTGCTCCTATTTTTCATATTGGAAAATTGTCATTAACATTGTTAACTACCTCGAGACTCATCTAGGATGTGGTTTATTCTATAGACTTAGTGGCCACTTGCGGGTTGAGGTCTTTACCGATTTAGATTGAGTTGGAGGACCATCTGACAGGAAATCCAGTACATGATATTGCACATTCCTCAATGGAAATTTTTTGACTTGGAAGAATAAGCGGAGACGATTGTTGCTTGGTCTAGTGCAGAAGCAGAGTATAGAGCCATGACTTATGCTACTTGTGAGATTGTGTGGATGTGCTCTTTTCTTGAAGAGATAGGGCATTAGTTCATACTGCATTTAATCCAATCTTTCATGAGAGAAATAAGTATATTAAAGTTGACTATCATCTGGTTTGAGAAAGTTGGTGTTGTGATAGCTACTCCATTTGTGCTTGCAAGGCTCAGTTAACTGATATGTTTACCATATCATTACTCAAGCCTCGATTAGAGTTATTATGTAACAAACTGAGACTTTATGATATTTATTCTTTAGCTTGAGAGGGAATGTTAGGAAATATGTATTCGTAAGGGTACTTGTGTCTTTAGCCATTGTATTTGTTTCCTATATATATTAATGTAATTGTGTTTGGGTTAAGTGAACAAACCCTAATCACCTTTTCCTAATTACAGTGGTGTTGTATTGGAATCGATTATTGTTTAACTAGCTGCTATACTAGCTATATGGCTATCTTTTTTATCCTTTTGTCTTAGTGGTGCATTGGAAAATCTTGATCTCAAAGAAGCTAATATTGCCTTTTGTGATGGTATTAGCCAGTAGGTATAGTTTTAGTATTGTATGATTCACGATTTGTGTTGTTCGATTCTATACGTTCAGGAGGTCAACCATTCGAATAGTTTGTGAATCTTGGATAAATCAGTGAATTGAAGAATCAAATCGGTGAGCCATCTGATTGAGTGAATTTGACTTTTGGCTCATTTTTGCAATTAATTTGCTTAAAAGGCTTTCTAACTTTCTTTTTGAGGTCTTTAGGAACATTATATGTCATCTTGTCTCTATTTCTCCCTATTTGCTTTTTAAAATGTATTTCTCTTTGTAAAGCATTCTAGGGAAACAGAAGTGGAAATTTAGTTTGAGCTGAAATAGGGAAACACATTGACGAGATGACATACAACACTCTTAAACCCTAAGGACCTTTTAAAGATTTGTTTGAACTTGCAACTCTTTTTCATGAAAAGTACCATGTGAGGATTCATGAATCCACATTGCAAGTTGCAATAGAAGCGTCTTACCTACATTGGACCGATTGATTATCAATTTTTAAAACATTTTTTATGGATTTAGGCTTGAAATTTTCATTTTATACTTCGAATTTGTCATCCAAATGCATAATATACTTTTGCATGTGTTTTAGAAATCATGACTGAATTGGAGCTATTTGCGATTTGCGGTTTGCAATTTGATTCACCTCATGATTGAGTAGAGGACCATTTTGATTCTTGATTGGATTCATGATTTGACAACTATGGTATAACATCACTATCGTATTCGAAAGTCGGCATTACGTAACGCTCCTTGTTACTTAATGGTTTGTCGCTGCTACACTGTGGCACTGACAAATACATAGCAGAGTGTAGCGCTGTCTATCGGGCCATTACAGCAATTGCAGAGAGATCACAGATTATAAAAATGGCATATCAGAAGCCTTGAAATTCTGAACAGCTCGCATCTCGGCCCTATTGTGACCTCCCATGCTCTGATAGTGGAATAGGGCCCACGTTAACTTCATCTGGCCTCTGCTTTCTTTTAGCCTCCTCAGTCTGAAGTCTTGTCAATCTATCTAGGGCTTCGTTGTCTCTATGTATGCACTGGTGGTTGATTTTCCATATAGCAGCGGCTGTGGTGATTCCTGTGAAGATTGGGTTGCGAATCTGGTGATTTCGCTATCTCTGGTGGCTGGCAAGTAGTGACGGTAGCTTCTCAACTTCCGTCAAGCCTTCGCCATATATGGAGGCTGGCAAATCAATATCGACTTTGTCCTTGGCTGTTGCAGTGTCGCGGTTCTCTATTTTCTCTCACATTTGACATTTTTGGTTGGGGCTCTCAGAGTTGAGTTCTTAACATTTCTACCATTCTATTCCATCTCCTTTCTTCTTTTTCTTTTACTTTTGCGGTAATAGTACCTATACCGTGGTAACCATTATGCTACACGTCTGCCTGCACCACAGCCCATTATTAATGTTCTTTTTATATCATCTAATCCATTTTTTTCTTGATTCGTTTCTGCAGTGACAAGTTGTTATGTCTTTATAGTGACTAATAAGTTTTGTGTTCTTTTAGTTTGTATCTGTTAAGGAATGTAACTAGATTAGGTTTAGGATTTTTTTTATTATGTAAATAGAGTAGTAGATGGATTAGGACTCTTTTTTCTTTTGTATAAATATTACATAATGAGTAGAAATAAATCATTCTGGATTATTAAATCTAACATGGTATCAGAGCGGGACAAAAAAATCCTAGTCACCAACACCTTACCCTAGCTGCCGCCAACAGTGTTCGCCGCTGGCATCGGTCAGTGCCGCACCCACCATAGCGTTGTCGCTCTCACTCTCTCTCTCGACCTTACTAGCTCCCAGATCTGTTTTCCAGGTCTGTTTTCCAGTTTACAGATCTATTTTCCAGTCACGACCACCGCGTCGGCCTTCTAGTTGCCGGCGATGACCAGCAGTCAGATCACCGCCGATTGCTGTTGCTCAGGGTGATGTCGCTGTCAATCAGATCTCTGGGCAGTCTTAGGACTTTTTTCTCTTGTATAAATATTACGTAATGAATAGAAATAAATCATTCTGGATTACTAAATCTAACAATATCTAACTCCAATTTTGAATTCATCTGTGTTCTTGAAGTTCTCTATCTAGTAACCATAAGGCAGTTCACTATGATTGCTTTATAGTTCAAAAAATTTAAACCACAAGTGAACACAGCGCCACAATCTATACTCTTATCTATTAATATGAACTTAATAACATTAGAGTTGTGATTGTAAATTTGAGATGAGCGAATTCATGTAATTTTTTTTCAAATCGGCTTAATATTATTACGGAAATAGTATATATTGTTTAGAAAAGAAATAAAACTTCCGAAAAAATTCATTTCCTATCCAGTAAATGTGGTTCTGAAATAAAAACACGGGGTATCAGTCAGTTTTCACCAAGTTGTGCTGAAAAACAATCACGACTCCAGTTGCCGCTAACATTACACTATGGCCATTATACCGAGAAACACACTACTGTTAGGGGTCCACACTATTGCTTTCTAATACGTTTGAGTCAATGATCTTAAACTTTTTACCATCATTTGTCAAGTGGCTGCTCACATAGAACTTTGGAGTTTTTTTTGGTGTAAAACACATTGGAGCAACTCCAATCACATGTTAGGTTGATATGTCCCCTACTTATGTACTTGTATGACCGCAGTTTGATAGCTTGACATGTATCATTGGGCTTCTTTCCTAAAAGCTCAAGCTTTGGCATCAATCGGTGATTTATTATGATCCTGGGAGGTATTGGGTTCATGTATCCTGGTTTGCATTTCTTCTCTGTTTGCTTTCAGTTTCATGATTAGATATGTTCACGTCTCCACATGAAGATGGGTTGCACTTTAGTGAGGGAGAAGTATAGCTTCATATGCATTGTTGGGCCGATTTCCTAATAGCTCAAGGTTTGGATAACTGGTGATTTGATATTTGTACGCTTATCATTTGTTTATTTTGTGTAGGTTACGTCTCCCTTGACAGGACCAATCATTGTTGATGATGTTGTCTATGAAAAAGTTGATGATTTTAGTTCTCCCTTGGCATCAAATGATATGATATTGCGGCGCCTTACTTTTCAAAGAATGGAGGGCTTGGTGCAATCTGAAGCTTTGCTAACAAAAGGAGGACCTGTGAAAGTTCTTGGCGAAACAGAGCAGAAGAAAGCCCGCTCTTCTTCCAAGTCAAAGAAAAGAGGGAATCAGAGAAGAAATGACTCCAAAGTGTCTGTAAGTGATGGTATTGACTATAATCTCTTACTATTTCTACTGAGTAGTTGCAGCTGTTCTGTTATTTTCAAAATTACACTCCATAAAAGTTATTTTCACATACGAACAAAATGATAGATAAGTAAATGCCAAGACAAAATTGATATTGTCTCAATCATTTAAAAAACACTACCCGCTTCTCCTTCAAGGTTTACCCCACTTGTCAACACTTATTATCACAACATTTTCAATGTAACCACCTCTCTAAATACGTACAACCTTCTAATTTCACCAATTTTCTTCTCTAAAATTCTGTTTAGGTCTACAACGACCGAAGCGACATCACCTTAATATATGTATTTTTTTATGTATTTGATGATGTTCGATTTGCACACGTATTGCGTGTGTCCTAGTCTCTAGTTATAATAATTGTGGAAGTAAAATGAAATATCCATCTTGACAACAACTTAATTTTGTAAGTTTTTTGGCTTCTTATTATGTATTTTCTTCATGCTATAGACTTGAGCAAGTATCTGAGAGTTGATCACAACTATTTGGCTAGTTCATATCATTCTGGCATCATTGCTGGGTTTATGCTGATTTCTTCTTGCTTGGAAAATGCATCGTCAACTGGAAAAATGGTAAGGAAACCAATTTTTTGCTACCGACTCACTATGCTCCAAAAATAATAGCTGGACTATGTTTTCAAGTTTCAGTGCAATGATGGAAACTTGTAATTCTTTCAAATTGCCTGAATAAACTGTTCTCCTTGTCAATTATGCCTATGTGTACATTTGATCGGAAAGGACAGGATAAGTCATTGTTAAGTTTGAACCACACTCCCGTGTCTAGCAGCGTGGGCCTCATGACAGAGATATCTTCTCAGTTCTATTATGGTGAAAGTAATGCTTTGCCTTTTGTTAAGTTATATTTATGTGTAGGACTGTAATTAGATTAGGATTAGGTTTTATTTCCATATATAAATAGAATTATAGATTGGTTAGAGTTATAGTTAG
>JABCMJ010001563.1:0-14362 GCA_014822125.1 Arbutus unedo
TTCAATGTGTTTAAAATATATTTTTAAGGGTACACGTAAGAAACAAGTTCAAAATATTATCAGGTAGGACTTGATCCAATCAGTTTGTTATAAAATAGTTCATGTCATCATTTATGAAAAACTACTTGGATCAAAATCTTTTGGGCATTATTTTAAACCGATTTCTCGCGTGTACCTTTAAAAATATTTTTTCAACATATTGAATAGATCGGATTATTAATATTTGATTAGAAAATAAGAAGTACTCATTTTAGCAAAATAAAAGATTCCTTATTAGAAGATCTCTCTCTCTCTCTCTCTCTCTCTCTATATATATGTGTGTGTGTGTGTGTGTGTGTATTTTGTACTTTTGTTATGCATTTTGGTGCATTTAATTTGTCTCTATATCAAGAACGGAAAAACTTATAAATTATTTAAGTATTTGATCCTACTGTTAGTTGTTTCTAGCTCCGCCTAGCCTAGAGTTATAGGTATCTGTAGGTGGGGTGATTTTCTCAATTAGACAAAAAATTATAAACTCAAATATCTAGCAAAAAAATATATCATCTCTCTTTGAGTTTGTGATCTGCAAAACAACAAATCATTAGAGAATCCACCGCCACTGTGGTGGTAAGACACTCCGATGACTAAGTCAGTATTGTGATCATAATAGTTTCTGTAAAACCGGAGCTAATGTCCTCTATTAGCGTATTAATGCGTACCTTTTGCTATAGACTTCAACTTTTATTTATAGACTTCTTGACTTAATATTTTCAATCCTCTTAGGACTCTAATTCCTCATTAGAATTAAACTAGGACTGCCTTATGACTGACCACTAATGAGATAAAACTGACCTAGACTCTCCAAGGAATTATTTTCTATCATTAGAATCTTAGTCAGCCTCAAACTTCTCATTCTAAGTTGAATTGGCCTTAGACTCTTCTTCCTTATCTGAATAAAACTTATCCCGAATTATTCGGGGCTCCTTTCTATCACCCTCCTCAGGCCGGCAATCATGAGAACTGCTCTTATCAGGTTGGTGACTTAACTGACTGCCCGTACTATGTCTAACACTTCTCTCACATGATCGACACATGTGCACATGTATGAGAGAACCTCTTTGTCGAACTAACTTAAGGATTTAAGGAAAAAATTAATAACCTTTGTTCAAATTTTACCTCTTTCAATTACTTCCTAACTTTGTCTATTCTCTTTGAGCAAACGGAGAAGATAAAGCTATAAGACTCCACTTGAGCAGATATTTTCTTCTCGGATATGTATCTCTCTAACCTTCACTTGGAATCCATATCATTGCATTTAATGAGAAGTGACATCATGATAACTTTTTACAGAACGACGCTTCCCTCATGTGTGCCAAACCAAAACTCCATAATTACCTTTTTTAAAAACAAGGATTTTGCTATGGGTACAAATGATGTGTACAAATCATTTGTATCCATAGCAAAATCCTTAAAACAAATACCAACTTTTGAAAAGAATTTTGCTATGAGTACAAATAGAGTGTACAAATAGGGTACAAACGTGAGAGGAGAGGAAATGAGGGAGGTAGGGGGCCCACCCGGAGATGGGAGAGGAGGGGAGGGAGATAGGGGGCCCACTCCCCTCCTCTTCTCTCGCATTTGTACCCCATTTGTACCCATAGCAAAATTCTTTCGAAAAATAGTTTTACTTCCCCAAATTCTCCTTTTCCCTTCGTCTTCCCTACTCTTCTTTTGTGCGACTCCCCTCATTGTTCATCACCATTTCTAAGGTTCTAGCAAACTCAAGAATTCGAGTCTCTCATCGTCTCCTTGTAAGTTCCCCTTGACTTGTCGTCATTTCTTCATTTTGTTTTCTGTACTCCCCGTCCATTCTTTAGATGGGGATCTTTAGGAAACTCCTTACACACCGAAAACAATGGGGGACTTTTGTCGGCGCTACGACATCCCAAATGATGTTGTAGTTGAAGTAAACAAACCAACACCCTTTGTGATAGGAATGACGAAGACACCTCACACGTCCTCCTCATGGCCATCACCGAAGGTGGAGTTCGATTTCCCCTTCATCGCCTACTCTGAGAGGTTCTTTGTTATTATCGTCTTCAACCAAATGCAAATTTCGATAAACACCTAGTGTATCGTGAAGTGAATTGCCGAACTCAACAGAATGGTAGGAACCAATCTTGGTGTTTGCGAAATCCAGTTCCACTATGATATGGTAAAAACAAAAAATGGTCTGTACTACTTAAAGAACCAACCAAAACTTGAGAGATTAGTCACCGACCTAAACGATTTCAACCGATGGAAGGATGATGACTTCATTATCGTCACGGGCAACTAAGAATTCAGCCCGAGCATCCCAGATACTACATTCTGAGACGATATGGGATTCCTCGTCAGTTCCCAAACCCTATCCTTATTTTTCGTTTTTTGCCTTCTCGGCTACTATCTAAACGTCTTTCTTTGTTTTGAAGCTCCCAACTGCAATCACGATCGAGCTCTTAAAGTCTAATTCCTCATTAGAATCAAAGTAAGACTACCTTCTGACTAGTCATTAATGAGATAAATTTGACATCGACTCTCTAGGAAATTATCTTCTATTATTAGAGTCTCATTTAGTCTCAAACTCTTCGTTCTAAATTGAATTGACCTTGAACTCTTTATCCTTATCTGGATAGAACTTATCCCGAACTATTCGGGACTCCTTTCTACCGCCCTTATCAAGTCGATGACTTACCAGACCGCCCTTGTCAGGTCGGATGTAACATAAATTGCCTTTTTCAGATTGGCTCTTCTCTCACATGATCGGCACGTACGCACATGTGCAAGAGCACCTGTTTGCCAAACTAATTTAAGGATTTAAAGAAAAACTTAGTAACTTTTATTCAAATTTTGCCTCCTTTATTTGGCCATAATATGATCAAACTTCATTAGTTACCACCTTGTTGGCTAAACGACCCTCAAAAGAGAAAAAAAAAGGTACGACAAACATTAGTTTTATTTTGGAGAAATATACAAGTTTATATAAGTATTTGCACAATAACCGTATTATATTAGCAGTAGTATTGAGATCATATTGTCACATTCTTTTTCAAACTGAATAAAGAGCAACAATGTGAATCGGAATTTATTTGAAGCCAACAACTTCCAGTGTAGTCATTTTAAGCGAAGTAGAAATACGTATAGTGATCAGCAATATAAACCTAATTGTTGGCGATGAAACCAAAATTGATATGATCATACAAAAATAGAATTTGAAAATGAAATAAAAATGATCAAATTTAACGTTTGACATTGTATACTTGAGACAGATTCACCGTCTCAGAATCAGCCCTAGGGGGAAGCCGAAAACGCCACCGCTTCGGGTCCCCCAAAAAATTCAAAAAATAAGAGCCTCCTAATATTTAGATCTCTTTAGTATATTAGGCCTAATTTTTTTAATTTTAAGTTTGACTTTATATAAAATATGCTCAATATAAATCTCAAGGTGCCAAATAATTCTGGTGGCAACATCAAAATAATCAATAACTTGAGGTTTATTTTAAAAATAACTAAAGTCAGGTTCTCTTCAGAACATCTCTATTGTATAAAAATCTAATAAAGTTGAATTAAATGGGGACCGAAACTGAAAATGTGGATCACTAGAAAACTTTGGTGTAGATACTTAATTATAAAAACTTAATTAATACGTTGACAACTAAACGTGTGAGAAGGATAATATTCAAATAATATATTTTAAATTATTAACATGATCACTTATTTAGGAGCAATTATACTTTATTTATTTTTGTAATAGTAATGTTTTTGTATGGTTCTATATAGAGATTATTTGTTGTATAAATTTTTTATGTAAAATATATAAAAGGGCCCAAATTAGAGAAATATTCCTTTTGGGCAATCGAAATCTCAGGGCCAACATTGGACTCTCTCTATGGTAATTATGATTTGAATAGATAGACATATCTAACAATAAAATGAATCTCATCACAGCAGTACTATAATTGATAGGCCTAACGAACCAAATCATATTTTATACTCTCTCATATACATATTCAATACTCAAAAAACTAAATGAAAAATTAGTCAAAGGAACTCTCAGCGATACTAAAAATCAATTCATAAAAATAATAAAAATACACATATTTCCAGAAGTATTATGACTTTCAAAAATGGTCACGAAGAAAAATGAGCCTACTATTTAAGAAGTTACAAACTATTTATGCGAATAGATCATGTCAAAGAATAGAAATAAATCTACACTTAATAATTAATTCATCAAAATTAATTTTATTTGAATTTCTTCAATCAATATTGAAGGTAAACCAATTGGAAATAATTTCTCATTCACTCCTAAATAATTTTGAATGAATTAAATTATGTTCAAAAACTATTTTTTTCAACAATTTCCTACATGAATGAAATTGTTAGATAGGATACAAAAACAATATAGATAGCGAAGTGTACAAGTGGAAATCTATTGTATAAGATATGTAGTTTTTAACCTTGAAGCTTCACTTGTGAAAGACTAATGGATTTATTAACTAATACTTGGAAGTGGTGTCTTGAATTGCTCAACTATTTTTGTAAAGATAATATAATTCACACAGGATCTTTTTGTAACATATTTGATTCTCACTGTAGTGGATCGAAATGTTAAAACCGTCCCATTCTATTTGACAATTTGGCCCTGGCGAGCCAAATCAAGTCTCAATCTAGACATTCCGGATATGTGACAATTTGCAAGCTTGATCCAAAGGCTAGATACCGGGTTGAGTTAGCCGCGTTGCTGGTTGTCAAGTTGAGCTCCGACTTGTCGCCCTATAAGATCTGGACTTTATGAAAAGAAGCATGGTATGAGAACTTCAAACTTATGGAAGGAATCACCTTCCCCTTTGGAAAGTTAGAAGTCATAAAAGGACTCCATAATGGAATCCATGATTCTTCGGGATAGGATCTCGGACAAATTTCAATACTGATTTTGGGGACATCTATATAAAGGAAGATACAAAATCCAAAAAAGTACGCAATCAATACTCTTGTATTTTCTCATTCATACCCTGAATTAAGCACCGTATTGCCTTTCAGTTGGTACCGACCGGGTAGTACTAACGAGTTATGCCTTCCACAAACAATCAGTGCTATTCGGATCTAAGAAAACGTGTCAGATTAGATTGGCAAATCTAGCACCCCCACGCTCATGGTTGTGTTTATTTTGGCTCTAAAACACATGCTTGGTTGCAAATAGTGTTGGAAGAATTCAACCTTAAATTCTCCTTGAATCGGTTCAATTTCACACTGACATAGGGGTTGTTTGATAACCTATTTTCAACACTTAAAACATAATAGGTTAAGTAAAAAAATATTAACTCGATTTGATAACGAAACTTTGAGAAATTTAATACTTTAAGTCTTCAGCAAAAATAAAGAGTAAACAATTAATTAGTTACCATCATATTTAATTAAAAAAACTAAACGCATTCAAAAGAGTTTTTTAAAAAATAGTTTATTTACCACATTGTTGACCACTACCACTAATCACCAACCACCACCACCACCGTCTACTAGCCACCACCGCCACAACACTACCGACTACCGCCGCCCACCACTAATCACCACCCAACTCCCGCCACCACATTAAGCACTATCGCCACCTGCCACTAACCACCATTACCGTTAACCACCACCGTCACTTATCACCGTACTACCGACCACCGCCAATAACCCCCACAACCATCTATCACCACTGTACCAAACACTGATCCACCGTCTCCAACCACCATCACAACCACGCCTACAACATCAGGTAGAGCTTGGTGTGTCGCAAGGCCTATGGAGGGCTAAGTTGAAAAATCAGTAAATTTCAAACTTTAATTTTTTGTGCAGACCAAACAACTTAATTAATTCAGTGCTTAAATTTTTGTGCATAATAAATAACTTTTATGCTTAAAAAATTCAGTACTCAGTTTTCGGTGTTTAATTTTCAGTTTTATCAACTTTTAGTTTTATCAAACATCACCATAGGTGATTGCTTATTAAGAATATCCTGTTATTCCTCTCATGAATTTTTAAGATATAAGAATCATTACAAACACAGCTTATCCTAAAATATGCCACAGACGTCTCTATTGTATCATAGGAATTAGTAGAAAAAGTTATCTCTGCAACGATACTATTGAGTTACATACAACTTCGTTTTCTCTTTAAATCTAGATATTTGGATATCCAGTCAACTAGGTAGGGTTTTATTGAGATAACTCTTAAATCATAGGCTTAAACCCCATTCCTCTTGGTACATTAACTTGCTTTTTGGTCAAAACTCCTCGGATAACGAATTCGTATTTTATCTTTTGATCTTATGAATCACTAATACCCAATTTCAAACAACTAATATTGAATGCAATTATATATGTCTATTATCATTACTTCAAAACTTACCGTACTACTTTGTGCTTTCCATCTGTAAAATGGATCAAATTTTTTGACACACGCTTAAAGTATAACTATGAGTAATAGCATAACGACAGCTCTTACGCACACTTATATGATATTTTTTAATTATTCACACAATCACTACAGGTTGACATGATTTTTAAGTTCAAAAGTATTATTTTCACTCATATATGTCTTTTACTCAAAGATACTTGTAACAACATAATACCGTCACTCCCATCTTTTTTTGTTTCAAGGGTTGTTTGTTTGTCCAGATGTAAATAGTAAAATATAAAATTTGTGGGATTATGTGTGGATATAGAATTGAATATAAATGAAAGGATATTACGTATTTATAAATAGTAAAATATAAAATTTGTGGGATTATGTGTGGATATAGAATTGAATATAAATGAAAGGATATTATGTATTTATAAATAGTAAAATATAAAATTTGTGGGATTATGTGTGGATATAGAATTGAATATAAATGAAAGGATATTATGTATTTATTTCGAAAGTATATCTTAGAATATGAACTTTGATATAGTGAGACTTGAATCTTAATTATCTACTTTGCACTCATAACAACCATTACATGATAAAATTGTCCTCCAATTTATTTACTTAATGTTTTGTTTTACAAAATAAAAATAAAAGAATAACTAATAAATATTAGTTGGTTACAATAAAAAAATATAATTAAATTGAGCTTCTTTTTTTTCTCTCTATGAATTCTAATTAAAAATACAGTATTCTACGAGCCTTGTTGAAATGATTAACAATGAATAAGTTCAATTTCTGAGTTGAGCAAACAAATTGAGTTACAGACTTTGTAAAACCACTACAAGAAAATTGAGATCTCTCAACGGTTTTGTTAACAATGGTCTAAAAAACTGTTGGTAAAAGGTAGGTTTAGTAACGTTTTTCAAAGCGTTACTATAACTAGGTACATCGCCACGGTTTTGGTTCGACCGTTGGTACATCTATTTTCTATTGCTACGGTTTCCTTGGACCGTTGGTACTTAGCGACGGTTTTCTTTGACCGTTGGTACTTAGCCACGGTTTTTGTTGCACCGTTGGTAAATCCATTTTTTATTTTTTAATTGGTGACTGCTGGCATTCTAATGATATGAGATGTAATATACCAGTCGCATAAGTAATATACAGACACTTGGAGGGGGAGGATTGTAATTTTTATGTTTTGCGGTAAAAGTTCCAGAGGGTTCTTCGTTTCGTTTGTTTCCCCTCGTGCTGTTCTCACTGTATCTTCCCCTAAACTCACAAACCCTTATACTTCTTCTACAAAATTGAAGCCCTAGACTTTAAAATTACACAAAGAGCCAAAGAGGAAAAGCGATCTACACGGAAAGGACTACGTTTTGATCCGAACAAAAGTCCAATTTTCACAAGTTCGAATTTCCTAGCAATTTGGGATTTTTATTATCTTGAGGTAGAATCTTCTTCTAATTTCTTTAAATTACAAGTTGTCATGTGAGGAATCGTCGTTATTATTTTTTAAGCTTGTAGATCTTAAAAAAATAGAAGAAGAAGAAAACTCTAATTCGAATTATATGTCAATTTGCTTGAAATTTTACATGGGTCTTGAAATTGATGGGTTTAGAGGTTGATTTCATGTAGTAGAAATATTATGCCTAGCTAATAGCTTAAACTTAATTTCTAAACTTGAAATTAGACATGTTGATGTTGTATTTATACTACGGTTCCAAATTGTGTTCTTAGTAATCTTTTTAAGGTTTTGTAGTCTAAACTTGGCATTTGACTTCTGAGTGGAGTGGCACGGCGACTATGCATGTGAGGTATGTGTAGTATGTCTGTTTATGTCTCCATATATGTTATCCTTGGGAGAGTAGCAGAACACAGGAAAGAGAGAATGACGGAGTGTGTTAAATCTATATGACGGAAGTTGTTAAATTGCCATTATTGACTGGGTTCAGAGGTGCTTGATTTTGTTGATGAACTTTGAATGAATGAACACAATTCTTAAGCTTTGGTTTTTTGACCTTTCCATGGTTGGAGAACGTATTGATTAATTTGTCCCCTCATCCCAAGTCACAGCTTATGCTATTTTATTTTCAAGCTTTTGTTTTCAACATTACTTGTTGGAGCTATTATAAGAACAAAACATCAAATGGTAGATACTATGTTATCATTCTAGCATCCCAAAATAAGTAATAATTTAAGGTTGGTAACACTGCAGACAACCCCATGTGCAGCACATGGCCTTCCCAATAGCCATACCTAGCTTCACTATTGGTCTTCTGAATGTGAGTCGTTTATAATTTGTCTTTAGCCCTAACTAATATACGACGTCGTGAAGAAGGAAAATACATAATAAATGGCAGTAAAATATGCAAATAGAGGGTTTGGTAGTGAAGATTGGCCTGACTAGTAAGTGTATTTGCCTGTCATAATTTTTCCTTATTTAACCCAGAAGAATACACGAGGGAGGGGTGTGTTTTAAGCATGGAGAGAATTCAAAACATAAACCGCAAGTTCTGGGTTTGTTCTTGATTAAGCTATGCCAATACTTTCTAGGTACAACCTCCAAAAGATTTGATGCCCCTAGTACTCCTTAATTCACAAAAGGGCTTAACTTCCTTACCTACAAATTCTCAAAACACAACCTAATAACCTTAGAAATTGATGGTGGATTTGAATTTAGTGATCCCAAATAATTTAGTCATGCCATGTTGGCAAGGTTGCCCCGGAGCCTGCTGCCTTGTGAAAAAGTCTAGCCCTTAACTTCATAAGAATGTATGGGACTCATAAGAGTGTATGGGACTAATGGCGACTTTGCTACTTCTAGCTTTTAGTGATTCAAACTTATTCAGCTATGTGTATCTTCTTGTTAGTGTTACACATAACTATGTGTATCTTCTTTTATCAACATGTTAACTTATGTACTCAACAAATGGATTGGAGTTTTTAATAATACTTTCTTATTATACTTAGTTTGGTTTTTTTGTACACCTTGTAGTTGTAGCTCAAAAATGGACGAGAGTTAGATGAAGAAAAGTAGATTGTCAAGAGACGACTTGAAAGGGGTTAAAACCTTTTTGAACTTTGCTTCTGTCAAGGCATCTAAGGATGGTACAATTTCATGCCCTTGTGTGAAATATGTAAATTGTTTAAGCTTAGGTTTTTTGACAAGTTTTATTTGTGTTTCGATGGTTTACATGCTCATAACTATTCTTCCTTGAATGACTTAGGTTCAAGATGTTGTTGCTAGTGGCATCCTAAATCAAGTTTCTTCTCGAGCAAATCAAGGATCATCTTTTGCAAGTCATGAAGTACCACATTCTTTTTTAGGTATGCATTTTTTATTTCTTAATTTAGTAATAACTTCTTGGGGTTCTAGCGTTATATTTCTTGATTCACTTGTGTGCATTGGTGATTTGATCACATCATTAGGTTGGAAGTGAATATATATTTTCAGTTTTGTAACTGTAATGTGTTTGTGGCTCATGGAATTACTTTAATTAAAAAAGTATAGATATTTTGTTCATCTAGCATTCGGTGGTTAGTTACGTAACTTGGGCAAACTTAGGCATATGTAATCTGTTTTGGAATCTGCAAATGTAATTCGTTTCTGATCAATGGGCTGCAATCTGCATTTTTTTTCATGTTTGAAGTTGGTTTGAAGTGCTATTTTGCAATCTGAATGAGTTTTGGTTGGTTGTTACTATTTGTGGTTAAGTGAGTTGGTGCTAATGCGGTGTTTTTATTTTCTGTGTTGGTTGCATGTTTTGGTTTTGTTCTTGGTCTTGGTTGTGATAGGATCGCTATTTTTTGTTGCTGTAGTTTTCCTAGTATTGGTTATTGCACAAGTTAGGAGATAAGCTAACACACCAATTTTAAAGTTGGGTTTTGGGTGAGCTGAATGAATGATTGGTTGTTTGACTCCTCTTATTCCATGGCATATATATGTGTAATATGCATATGTTGATAACTAAAAAATATTGATTTCACAATTTGTGGACTTAGGTTGTACCTGGGGCATATGAATAGTATATCATAGATCTTGGAAATAATCAAATAGTGATCAAACCGTGTAGTACATTCAGTCGCACCAAAACTATTGCTGGATTCAAAGTACTTACTGTAGTGGCTTTTGGATGCTAATTAGCAGTCCCAAGTTTGGGTTGTTTGTATGGGAAAAAAGTCTGCGTTTGCTCATAGTTATGTAGTAGTTGGGGTTTTGGTCTTCAAATATATTTATTCTCTTTCTTTTTCATTTTTGTTGCAGGTAATAGAACTATTTAGAAGCACTGAGTGCCGGATGTCTATTTTCACGAAGGTTTTATACAAGGATGGCAACTTATTCCGCGGATTGTTTTGGTATTATTTTAATTAAGTACGGTGAGAGATATATATGCTAAGCATATATGAATATTATGGATGAATTTTTATTTGGACAAGTTAATTTATGAACTAGATGTGGGATTATGATATTATTTTTGTTCTCTATAAAAAAATTGATTTGTTTTCCTGAGAACAAGTGTAATGACAAACAAGTATATATTAAGATCAATTTGACATATATTTGCATTCTAATTAAAGTTAGCATTGTTGGAAATTATTGTTGGGTATTTTAGAAAAATGATTATCGCAACGGTTATTTCATACAATAGTGACGGTTGAAGTGTTACTAGAGGTTAGCTGTGGCGACAGTTGCCACAATATGTATACCCACGGTTTGGAAGATAGTACTGCAATGGACATTTACCAACGGTCGAACCCGTTGCTAAAATAATATTTGTACCAATGCTCGGCAAAACCAAAACTGTTGGTATACACCTACTGCGACGGATATCTCGCAATGGTTTCAGCGACGGTTATTTGACCGTTGGTATCGTTTTACCAACGTTTTCGTCAGTCCCTAGCACACTTTAGACTATTGCTAGATCTCGATTTTCTTGTAGTGAACTAATGTTTAACACTACTCAATTTTACAAAGTAAAAATAATAGGTCAATTATAAAAATTTAGCATTACAATTTTTTTTTAATGCAAAATTTATTGAACGAAACCAGATGCACTTAAAAAAAATAAAAAAATGCACACCAATATAATGAAGACAGTCAAACGAATAAAAAATACTATCATAAATCACACTAAGAAACATCCTCCGGTATTGTTTTGGGGATAATATTGTCATGTTGTCGTATCTCAATAGAGAAAATTTGTAATACAACAACCCTTTGGATATTATATATTCTCCTTCCTCCTAGATATAATATTCCTTCGAATTTAACTCAAACCTAATAAATAAAATAAACACTGCTTCAAAATTTTATATTATTATCTCATTTTCTTTGTCCCTCAAATATCCTAAGAGCGTAACGAATTGAGATAAGCCCTCTACATGAAGTGTAAATATTTACTCTATGCTTTGTGGTTGGTGTCCAACAGACGCTAATAATAATAGGATGCTCCTCTACAGAAGCCAAAAGTATTTAAAAAGTAAACAAATAATCTATTAACCGACAGCACAAAGAAAATGACTAAAGTGGTTGTGGCCCACAACACTTTATGGAAAAATCATAATTGTCTTTATCCACTAAAGCCAAGATTAATAAATTCACATTTCATAATTTCTTCCAGAATTACCTTTGTGCAATGTTAAAAAAACCAGCTTAGAAACACTAAGGATATTAGGAGCAAACAATTTCCAAGCCTTTGATTTTGTACATAGTTTCAAGTTATCAAATCTGACTTAAATCTAATGTGAATCCCTTGTCAAGGGCCCCTTCCTCTTTAAGACTCCTACTGAAGTTCAAACAAATTTTACTAATTTTGCATAATTATAACATGACAATTGGTGATCGTCTTTCTTCCCAAGAAAGCGATAGGTCATACATCATCCAATAAGGTGTGGGACATCAATAACAAGATAAACATTGAAAACTCGAATATCTTTTGAAAGCAAACAAGAAATTAAGAATAAAACAAATATCCAAGAGATAAAAATACCTACATCCTTCATTTTTAGTAAAAATTATAAGTGTGAATAGATCCCAATATGAATGTAGGAAAAACTGGAAAAATGAGGTAGTAGTACCATATGAATGTAGCTTTTAGACTTCCACCGGTGAATTGGGCATAATTAGTTCAAGTAAAGGTATGCCACATCACCAACCATTATTAGGAGAACCCAATGCAAAGGTCACCAATAACAATTTGTACAAAATTATTAAGAGTAGATTTATAAGAACAAAAACAATCGGTACAAAATACTTGTAATCAATGTTATGAATATTATACCATACCACCCGGTATTAGCGGGGTTGTTTTCCCACCCAAGGGACTTGCAGGGCCCAATCTTATAGAAACTTATTCAAACTAACCTTGAACAAATTAGCATCACTAATGGGAATATCTGAAGCCATGCAGGGGAGGGGCACCCCCTTGTGTTCGCTCCTAGGTTTAACGTGTAGTAAGAGAACAAAATGAAGGGGAAAAATTCATAATGTTTTTAATATCATAGAAACGACACGATTAACTTACAAGCAGAATTGCAAGGAAGAATGTAGACAACAGCTGCTCTGACGCTTCGAATTACAATTGACTAAATGAGGATCTTGTAAAAATTTATACTAAATATATTTATTTTTTTACTGTCTGAATAAAACAACATAAATATTGTTGGCAGAATAGCCAGAAGAAAGAAAAAAAAATTTAGAGGCTAAGGCTATATCTCAATGCATTGAAAATTACCTTTTTGCAATTCCGTAGTATTCGGCTTGAATTCAAGTTTTTTTTTTTTTTGGTGTGTGTGTATGGAAATGAGTCATTAGAAAAGAAAAAGAAAGGAAAAGAAAAATGAAGAAGAATACGAGATTCACAAATTCCGGAAAATTTAATTTTTGGTCATATTTCTTAGTGTCAAGTAGTTTTTCATCCCATCATTTTTTTGGGTATGTTTTAGTTCCGTAATTCAAAAAAAATACTAAAAATACCCTCAATCTAAATTTTGTACGCATTTCATTCCACTAAAAAAAAAACACTAACATATTCTTGAGAGCTTAAGAATATTTAGGAATCTCAAAGCCAAATCGGTCGCCTTGCAGAAGTCTAGAGGAACAAAACAAATCAGCCAAAGGTAGGGACGAGCGATTGAGGAGCGAAACAAAGCGACAATGATCGGTAGAATGAATATCTAGAATTTTTTTGTATTAGAAATATGGTAATTAAATTTGGATGAAAAACATGATAAATTTGTTTTAATTTAAAACATGGTAAGTAGTTAAATTAGAAACATGGTAAATTTGAAAGAAACATGGTAAATTTATTACAAATTTCTCCGAATATCTGAATATCAACGACAAAAATACGACTAATTCTTTACATGCAAATCTACGGTTAAGCTTATCTAATTTAATCATAACAAATCGACCATAACAAATTCATATAGGTTTTAAGGAAGATGATAAATTCGTCTATAAAGCCAAACGTATAGTCGATATTTTAATATTCAAAAAAGTTTATAACAGATTTATCTTGTTTCATCTAAATTTATCATGTTTCTAATTCAACATCTTACCAAGTTTCTAAAACATCTTACCATTTTTTTAACTAGCGTATTACCCATGCTTACAACACTTTCAATAACGTTAAATTCATTTCAGAATTCTATATCAGTTATTATTCAAGTTATTATCATGTTGCATTGAGTAACTTTTCTACGGTAAATCTCAACCATTAGAATAAAATAATCTCAATTGTTGTGAAAAAGTGTTTAGTGAATCTTATACCATTGTGTATTTTAATATAAATTAGTCCAGATCACGCAATATTTTTCAAAAAAAAAAAGACGTATATACTATTGGAAAGTAAATATTCATAGAAATTAATTAGTTTATAAAAATAGAGTGTTCAATTATGTGTGTTGCGCATGCACGTATATATAAAGTTGGTACGAAAAAACTTTC
>JABCMJ010001563.1:14414-27059 GCA_014822125.1 Arbutus unedo
TAAAAAAAAAAAAAAAAAAAAAAAATATATATATATATATATATATATATATATACACACACACACACACACATATATAAACACAAAGAGAGAACTTCTAATAAGAGATGTCTCATTTTGCTAAAACGAAAACCATATTTGTTTCCTAATTTGAATAATTTAAATCCACCAATTTGAGGAAAGTGATTTTCACACACTCCTTTTAGTCTCACACACTCTTTTTGTTTTTGTTTTTATTATAATTATACAAATTTACTGAATTCTATTATATAATACCCTCACAATTAATTAAAAGTAAATAATTATTATTTTCAGTCTTTGTTCAATTTTTTTATTTATTATTTTTGCGTTATTTTTTATAATTTATTTGTTCGTTTCAATGAAAGAAATCTAAAAAGTATAAAACTATGTTTAAAAGTTAAAAATAAATTCACTAAAAACAAAAAAATAAAAGTCTAAAAAGCAATGTTTTGAGCTTTTTTTTTTGTGTTTTTTGAATTATTTTTTAAGTTTTTGAACATCATTTTATGTTTTTCTAAAATCTCTTGTCGAGACGAACTAATAACTATAAAAAAATTGGTACAAAATAAAAAATTAAATTTCTTTCAAATAAGGATAAAAAAAATAACCATACAATAAATATTTGCTTATAATTTTTGTTGAAGCCTTCCCTTTATTTAAGATCTATTTACCTTGTAATAATTATTAAATTATTGTCTGATTATTTTTTATATCAATTTTTTTGATGTTTATTAGTTCGTCTCAATTTTAGAAAAATATCAAATGACTTCTAAAAACTAAAAAATAAAAAAATAAAAAAACACAAACAATAAGCTCAAAACAATATTTTTTAGATTTTTTTTTGTTTTTGGTATTTTTTTTTATAGTTTTTGAACATAATTTTATAATTTTTAGATTTCTTTCAGCTTGTTCTAAAAAATTAATTTAATTTTTTTGTTTTGTATCAATTTTTTGATGATTATTAGTTCGTCTCGATTTTAAAAATATAAAATGATGTCCAAAAACCTAAAAAAAATCAGAAAACCCAAAAAATAAGTTCAAAACAATATTTTTTTAGTAATTTCTTTTTAGATTTTGAACATAATTTTATAATTTTTAGATTTCTTTTATCGAGATGAACTAATAAATCATAAAAAATAATACAAAAATAACAAATACAAAAAAAAAAGAAAAATTTATTTTTAGTTAATTGTAAGGTAGTAATTTAAACACAAGAAAAATAAAAATTATATAATAGAAAGGTATTTTAATAATTTTGTATAAAAAGGACAAAAAAAAGTGCACGAGACTAAAAGGATTATGTGAAAATCGATTTACTAATTTAAATGGGCATAATTTTAATCCACCATATTTATTTTTTAATTTGAAACATGTAAATCCACCAAAATAGAATCATGCACCTAATTTGAAACATTTTGGTCTTCCTACTTTTTTTATGATAAATATACATAATTTTAATTTATCAATTTAAGGATTATAAGATTACACTTAAAAAAATAAAATGTAAAATTATCACTCAAAATAATAACAAATATAAAATTAGAATTAAAAACATAACTTATAAATATCGATAGGATCAAAACCTACGATTCATTGAGAGATAAAACCTTAATTTAAATTACTCATTTTAACGAAAGATAATTTAGTCAAAACTAATGCTATCCTTTTTTAAGCAAAGTGATTTGACTCCAATTTTTCGGTTCCAAAACAGGGGGTGGGCGAAAAGATGGCAAAACAGCCAGTGGCGCCCCTAGTTTTTCCAATCGAAGCAGTAGCTTAAAACACTTGGGATTTCCGACAGACTAAAATCGGATCTAATCTCCGCCACGCCTTTCAACATTATTAGTGCTGACAGGAATGCCAATGTCACCCACCTCCTCCTCCGACTACGACGACGACGACTACTACTACTACGTCTATAAATAGAGAAAAATCCAATTAATGGTCACAAATTACATGTATTTTTAATATTACGAGAGGAATCCGTACGATAACCAAAATTGTTCTCTCTGTGACGATTCTCAACTCTGGTCCCACATCTCGACCCCCCCCCCCCCCCCGGCTCTTTTCTCCATTTCTTGTCCTAAAACTCAAACGTAAATCACAAGGCAGATACCTACTTGTATTAGAGAATAGACTTGAGTTTTTGAGAAGAGGAGTGATTATGGAAAACGAAAGTAATTTTATGAAAGTTGTCTCCGGTGATGCTGGTTATGTACTCGAAGATGTTCCTCACTTGACTGATTACATTCCTGATCTCCCTGTATGTTCTCTCTCTCTCTCTCTCTCTACCTTGATATGTAGGAATGTATGGGGGGAAAAGCATGTGTGGTTGTGTGTGTGATTTGATTTGATTTGAAGATGAACTCGATTCGTGATCAGGGCGGTTATTGATATTTTGAAGACCGAAATGAACCTTATTAACAAACAAGCCCCAATATTTTTTTTCCTCGTAATTTTTTTTTCAAACACAACTGTGCATAATTGAATGGGATTCATTTATGTGGTTTGAGCCATACATACAAGCATACAACATAAACGATGCACACGCTTTTGTTAATAAGTTTTAGGTGGGTTTTCTGTAAGTGATTAAAAATTGGAAAGTCTGAGATCATGTATGCACACCAGTTAGGCTAGAGTTAAATTGCTTTAGACATTAACTCTATTGTGCTGTATTGTGAATTGTTTTGATGTATCATTGTATTGCATACCAATTGTATAGATAGCCCTTAACAAATAGTTGAATTTTGGGGTAAGAAATGCTTATGCATGTTTGTTTAAAGCCTATAGAGCTATGTGTTGCAAGCATTTTTTTGGAGCAGGGGAACGAAATAGGAAAAATGACACTTGATTGGGGCATGAGGTTGCACACTACTTGGAGGCTTTAAAAAAATTGCAAGTTCTAGGAAACCATAAAATGAAATTTCAAAAGACAAAAAGATTTCAGACCGAGATGTAATATTGATCTCCAGAAGTTTGGAGGGCCTGAATGATCATACATTGTTACGATCGTAACGCCCCCACATGGACTAGGTATGCGCTTGACCATTTTTATATAAGCTCTTGGGCACCCTCCCTTGCAAGCCGATTTTCAACGTCAAGTTATTTCCCATGGTTTGTTTCATTTGGTGCTAGAGCTAGCCACTACATTGCTGCTCATGGGTTTCTACTGCTACAATCTTTTCAGCTAATATGATGTTCAACTATGCTGCCCGCCTCGATAGCACGAAACTCCGGTCAATGAATTGGCCAATTTAATTTAATTTTTGAAAGACTCGTGAATTGATTGATTGAAAAGAAGAAGAAATGGAATGTATGATTCGATGGCTACAAGATAGAAAGATATGAAGGGAGTTGCAAATGATCTCTAGATTGATCAATGGATTCTTCAATTGGTTATGAATCCGTTACGTTTATAAAACTGATTTTGTGGTTACATATTGAATATTTAATGGACCCACAGAGTGGGTGACCTATAGATTGACTTAACACACAAGGGTGAGTTCTACATCGAGTAAGTATGGGTTCGGTCCACGGATTTGTATCATGCACACACACATGTAGAATTGAAGATTTAAAAATGTCTTAAGCGTTTGCATCTACAACCATCTTTCTGTCGTAGTGGTACCTTTTTAAAATCAAGGCAACTAGTTATTTTTAAGTAATTTATGTTCCCAACTTCCGTCCTACTTGAACCTTGATAAACCATGCAAGAAATAGTTGGAACCTGCAGCCTATTGTGTGACATCATTACTCCTTTGAAATAACTGACACTAAGAAAGTAAAACAGAGACAGTATTAGATATGAAGAATCCTAAAACCATTTTAACATCATTATATTGCCGAGTGAATGTTGCATTTATGGGGATGAATGAAGTGTGATTACCATTGTAGACACTGGCAGAGTGATTAAGATACAACTGGGGTCAACTGACCACCCCCACTTGCTTTGATTTCTCACCAAAATATGTTATAATTTGCACCCAAAGTTTTCTGTTTTGGCCCCTCAAATAAACATTTAGTTTGCCTCAAACTTCAACGTCTTAGACATTTAAAAACTCGTGCACATTTCCAAATTTTGACCCACAAATCAAAATTTCTGGCTCCGCCCCTGGTTCTAGATGTGTGCAGTGTGCCGGTATAAATCTTTACTTTGCAATAAGCTTTTGCAATGAGTTTATCAGACTTGTTCTAATGCTTTTTTGGATATTGTTTCATTGCAGACCTATCCTAATCCATTGAGATTCAATCCTGCATATTCAGTTGTGAAGTAAGTGAAACTTTCTTTTATTGAACTTCAAGCTGATGCTAACCGTTCTTGTAGCTGTATTTGCTTTATATGTTGGATGATCTTTGAGTCAACTTGGTGACGTTTGATCTGTGCTTTCAGGCAGTATTTTGTCCACGTGGATGATACTGTACCCCAAAAGGTAAATTATGCTCCTCAACTAGTTTGGTCCATTTTACAACATTTTTTTTAGAAGAACTTCCATTCACTGAAGGATAGTATAATTGGACCTCATCCACTTGTCTCTATCTCTCCCTAATGTTTGTATGCACAAGAGAGAGTGATTACGGACCAAAGAAACACCTCTGTAGACCCGTATTGTTGAATAGGATGACGCGTCATGGATGAAAAATATGTATGCACAACTTGTCTGCTGCATGCTAGTTTTTGTGCATGTGAGAGATTATATGTACTAGTCGTGTGCTAGACTTTATTCCTCAAGGAGCTGTTAATTTTATTCATTATTGTTTTCATTGTATGTACAATTTCTACTCGTAAAACTATCAAAGATGCATCATTTTTATTGGTTAGCACTTCCAATGTCCACCCTCATTCTTGACAAGCAATCTCTAAAATTTCTAGTTGCATAATCAGCTTATCAAAACCATTAGGCTTCCCCACTATCACTTTTTATCGCCTCCCATCATATCTACAATTTTTTCCTTTTCTCAAATATCTACGAAAGATTTTAGTTTTATCTTGTCTACTGTTTAGTGTTATCAATATCCTGCGCCTTTGTGGGTGGCTTCAACCATGTCTACAATCTTTATTTTATCTTCATTAAAAACTCTCAAAAAAATTAACTGCTCCATTTCTGCATGTCCTAATGACAAAGTCCTCCATTATTTCTATAAATAATGTTAAGAGTTATTGTTATTTTTTTTTGTTAGATGTGTTTAGTATTAGAGTGTGAGGGTATCTTAGTCATTTACATTATTGTACTCACTTTCTATGTATATCATGCGTGTGTTAGAGTAAAGTAGGTTTCCTAAATTCTCTAACTCTCTATTTACATGGTATCATAGCATAATCAAAACCTAATCCTGACTGTAATCCTAACACAAAACTAGTCGATCTAGTCTCATCCTTCGCCGTTGATCAGGCCTCTTCTCTCTCTCTCTCTCATTTGCAACAGGGGGTGTAATCTCAGTCCCATGTTGCGGTCGCCACCTCTTGTTCTGTCGCTTTCTGCTGTTGTCGCAATCTTGGTGACGAATTAGTGATGGCCATGGCTGTTTTTTCGTTTTCTATTGTCATTTGATGGCTG
Source organism: Arbutus unedo (assembly GCA_014822125.1). Lineage (NCBI taxonomy): Eukaryota > Viridiplantae > Streptophyta > Magnoliopsida > Ericales > Ericaceae > Arbutus > Arbutus unedo. Next base: position 19,991 of record JABCMJ010001563.1, read on the forward strand.
GATTAATTAAGTTATGTATGCCTTTTTTAATGGAGATCTTACTGAGGAGGTCTATATGGAACAATCACCTGGGTTACTTGCTCAATAAGAGCGTACTCAGGTATTTTGCATTCAAAAAGCTCTGTATGCACTCAAACATTCTCCTAGAGCTTGATTTGAAAAGTTTAGTGAGGCTGTCGGTATGCGCCATTGTCAACCAGATCATTTGGTCTTTTCTCTCACATCTGCTAGAGGAACAATATTGCTGACTGTTTATGTGGACGACATCATCATTATGGGTGATGATCCGCAAAGCACTGTGGAGTTGAAGGAGTTTCTACGACAACAGTTCCATACCAAGGATTTGGTAGACGACGATACTTCTTAGGTATTGAGGTGGCCCGGTTGAATAACGGATTTAGTTTGTCTTGAGGCAAGTATATTTTGGATATATTAGGAGAGATTGGCTTATTCGGATTGAGACTATTTGATACTCTTATGGATCCCAATGTCAAATTGTGTGTTGATCAGTGGGAGTTACTCGCTAGTCCTGACCATTGGTAAGTTGAATTATTTTAACGTCACGCGTCTTGATATTTCATTTGCAGTTAGTTTGGTAAGCCCCAATTCATGTATGCACCTCGACTTCCTCATTGGAAAACTGTCCTTCATATTGTGAAATATTTTGAGGCTAATTCAGGATGTTGTTTGTTTTACCAAGCCAGTGGCTATTTACATGTTGAGGCATTTACTGATTCGAATCAGAGAAGAGGACTTTTTGACAAGAGATCCACTACCGACTATTGTGTTTTCTTAGGTGGTAATCTTGTTAGTTGAAAAAGTAAGAAACAAATAGTTGTTGCGAGATCTAGTGTAGAAGCTGAGTACCGTGTCATGGCACACACTCGAGCGAGATCATCTAGGTACAATCCTTCCTTGAAGAGATAGGCCTTGGTGTTCAGTTGCCCATGAATAAGTATTATGATAATCAAGCTGCCATTCACATAGCATCTAATCAAGTTTTTCATGAAAGAACCAAACATATTGAGGTATATTGACATCTTGTTCGAGAAAAGGTGTATAATGGTATGATTACTACTCATTTTGTGTCCACAGACGCTCAACTAGGTCTAGGTGATATCTTCACCAAGTCATTATACAAGTCATGGTTAGAGCTATTATGTAACAAGCTGGGTCTGTATGATATTTATGTCCTAGATTGAGGGGAATTGTTAAGAGTTATTGTTATTTTTTCTTGTTATAAATGTGTTTAATGTTAGGGTATGAGGGTATCGTAGTCACTTATATCCTTGTATTCACTCTCTTTATGTAATATGTGTGTTAGGGTAAACTAGAATTCCTAAACACTTCTTTAACTCTCTGTCTACAAATAATATCGGCCATACCATCATCATCTTATGCGAGAATAAACTTAGATGTAGATCAAGAGCAATATATTCTCCATCCTGATCGCTTAGTTGGCTCATTGAGACTACAACAAATTGTCACATAACAATCTGCATTTCTTCTTCCAAATTTCTTTGTTGTTTTCAAGTTTTAAATATTTCTAATTTGTAATCATGTTTTTTTTTTTCAAACTCCTTCGTTGTTTTAGAAGTTTTAAGTATTTCTAATCATGTGCGATCTTCTTTTCCTTCCTGCCCAAATCCTTTGTTGGATTTGCGACCTATGCTAATAATTTTGTTTCATGTTCCCTTGTTGAATTACTGAAGCAATTTGTGGCTCAAAGCTTTTCTATCCAAAGAGTCAAATGATTTAATTGGTGGTTCAAGTGTGTCTCAAGAACAAAGTTTGCAGCCCTTACAGTATTGGAACACATTCTTATGGGTGAGGCGTGCGGGGGACCCATGCTAATGTCATACATGAATTTTCTGTGTACCAAACAATTGCAGCTGTAGGACCCGCGAAGGATGATTTTAATGAGAGGATACACAACTGGAGGGAGGAGAAACATATATTTGTATATGTATAATCCCAACTCTCAAGGGGTTGGCCTGGTGGCCAAAGTTTAGGACTTAAGAGGTTTGCTCCCTTTTAAGGTCTTAGGTGCTATCAACTCTTATGGAGCGAGTTCATACAGAGCTTTGCTCAGCCTTTAATTGGGATCCGCGCACGTAGGCGGTGGGATTGGTCTCCCAGAGATTAGTTGAGGTGTGCATAAGTAGGCTCGGATACACTGAGTTATCAAAAAAATATATTTGTATACGTATAGTTATTGCTACAAGTAGAGACAAAAAGGGCACGTAAAAATGTTCCTTTTTTCCGTTAAATTAAATTTTATACGAAAAAACCAAGCTGAGACAGCAAGTTCAGGGCAATAATGTAAAAGCTATTCTTGGGTTGTTATATTGTGGTTGTCCTTTCTAGTGCCTTTTCTTTTTGGTCATTTTTCCTTTGTCTTTTTTTTTTTTTTTCCATTTATGGTTATTATTCCATTTTTCTTTTGTTCTTTGTTATCTTTTGTTTCTTGGGTTGTGGGAGGTGGTATAAGTTGGTGCTACTGCTGCTCCCATTTTCCAATATTTTATTTGTGTAGTTGAGATGCAATATAATAAATTGCTAAAGCTGTTTATGCTTTGACCTCTCAACAGATTGTCGTTCACAAGGATAGTCCAAGAGGAGTACACTTTCGACGTGCTGGGCCTCGCCAAAAGGTATGATTTGCGAGTTTGTGCTACTGCTACAGAATGAAAAGTCCTCCATGCATGTCTTTGCTTAGACAAACTGTTCAATGCTTCTCAGGTATATTTTAGTTCAGAAGAGGTACACGCTTGTATTGTAACATGCGGTGGATTGTGCCCTGGGCTGAACACAGTGATCAGGGAAATTGTATGCGGCCTCTATCACATGTATGGCGTCAACAAAGTCCTGGGTATTGATGTGAGTCAGTGGACAGTGTATAACCTCTATGTTTAGTTGTTTTTTCTATCAACATGCTTTTTTAGTGCTTTTCATGTTTCCTTATCCAGCAGCTTCTGATTTTGCCAGACGAATATTTCTTAAAGATTAAGTACGTAGTGTTGTCAAAGCTTTAATCAATGCGTTATCTCTATAGCAGATGATTAACAGAACCTTAGGTATTAGTCCCTTTGGTGAGAGCTGCATGTTCAATTGATGTGACTATTTGTCTGTATTCCTGCATGTATGAGAACTCTCTATCCTTCGCTGTTAAATATGGAGGTTCGTGACTGCCACTAATTTACAGAAACCCATGTTCAACACTTCTTTAACTGGAGAATACTAGAATAGGAAACAAGGTCTTAATCAACACTAGAAGCATGGTCTTTCCGAAGCATGGTTCTTTCTGTTTTATCAATTCAGAACAGAAAAGAAATTACATCACATACCTGTATTATTCTTAACGCCACTTTCTTTACATTTGGTTTCAACAAGAGCAGAGCTTCCGATATACAGGATTCTTATCACTGAAATGGGTTTCAAGGTTACTTTTCTATTGTCCAGGGTATGAAGAGTTAACTCTTTTTTGATTAGATAGATATTCTGTGTTTCATAAATTCCCTACTCGACATCAGCATTATGGGTTTGCTTGCTCTTTGAGATACATAGATTTCAGAAACTAAAGTGGAAATCCTTGTTTTTGTTATTTTTGTGAACTGCATTACTGCAGAATAGCTACTTTAACGATTCTGTCGGTGCTAGTTCAAAGTGATGAACAATGGCTTCATTGTCTATATTTAGGATGTTAGTTTCTGACAAATGTGCTTAAATTTGAGATGTTGGTTTTAAAAAATGTACGAACCAATGGAAACTTCTAATTGTCATAGTTTGTTGTGAAATACTAATGTCGTAATTCCACGCTGGATCAATGTTGACTCAAGGTGAATAGTGTAATCCGTTGTAACAGTGGTTTTGTCATTTTAATCTACAAAAATGGCCCCACTCATCATGATGTATGCTTCCCGCTCAAGCTAAGTCGAATCTGCAAAACCAAAAAGGTTTACAGATTGGTATTAGTGTACAAAAAGCACTTATGATTTAAGAAACTTATATCTGCCGGGATATCCACTGCCTGTCTACTTTTAGCTGACAAGCTGAAGAAAGGAGATAGTGTACAAAGTACAAACTATAGTACCAGTCCACTACTAATGACTTAGCTACATGTCATGAAGACTGTTTGTCCAAGTCTAGGTCTCAACATATGTCTAAGCAGTGGTTACACTACAAAACGCTATTCTTGATTGATGCTTGTTTGAGGATAGTATATTGGTGTTTTCATGGGTTCTGATTTGATTGCCATTAGTTACGATTTTGCAATTATTGATTTCATGGTCTTGCCGGCTAAGATTTTTTAATCACTTGCAGGGAGGATATAGGGGCTTCTATTCACGAAATACCATTCCTTTAACACCAAAGGTTGTAAATGATATTCATAAACGTGGTGGTACAATAATTGGGACATCACGTGGAGGGCACGATACCTCAAAGATAGTTGATAGCATCGAAGACCGTGGGATTAACCAGGTATAAGATGTTCTTTGCAAATTATACTTTGAAGACTTTTATCTTCTTTGGCTTACAAATTATGATTGCGGTTCAGTGCTTGTGTTATTGATTCAGCAACAATGTCCCTGTACCAAAAGTAACAAATGATTTTCATGGTACAGGTCTATATAATTGGAGGGGATGGAACTCAAAAAGGAGCAGCCGTGATCTATGAGGTTTTCCTTTTTCTGTACTCTTCTAATCTAATTGGATTTGCGTGCAATTTACTTATGAGTAAACAAACAGAATGTTGAACTGAGAATGACTTCTTAAAAGTTATTGCCAAGATCTTCGCGCGACGAGCTTATACTTGCCTACTACCACGATTACTGTTGAAGTTAGTTCTTTTCCTATAAGTGTTAGCTAGGATATTTTGGTCATTACCCCTCTTCTTTGCATAACAATATAAATGCATGTGTAGAGGGGCTGTTAAAGCTGTTAATCTTTTGCCCTGATTGTTTGCTTCTCTCTCTCTTCTTCTTCTTCCTCCTTTCTTGATGATGAAGAAGCATATTGTTACTCACTTTGTTCGTTCCGAAGATCAGCTGGGAGATATCCTCACAAAGCCCTTAGCTTGTTCTCTCTTTCAAAAGTTGACCTCCAAGCTGGGCATGTTTGATCTCTATGCTCCAGCTTGAGGGGGAGTGTTAAAGTTTAGTTCTTTTCCTGTACGTATTTAGCTAGGGTATTTTGATCATTACCCGTCTTCTTTTCGCATAACAATATAAATGCAGGTGTAGATGGATTGATTAATCTGTTAATCTCTAACCCTAATTTTTTGCTTCTCTCTTCTTCTTCTTCTTCCTCCTTTCAAACCTAAATACATACTTCTCAACTTAACTATTATGAGCATCTGAAAGGCTTAACACCCCCAACGGCCACATTTTCATGTGGTGAAGATTGCAAGAACCATTCAAAGTTCACAGGAAGAATATCCAAGACTATGAAAACTCATCAGTTGTTCCATACATGCATAGGCAAGCATAAACCTACCAATAAAGTCAAGCGACATTATATAGCAAAGGAAAACCTAGGTGAACGTGGAAACTGAATTCTCACTGAGTTTGGTCCTCTAGATACACCAAGAGATGTGTTTGAATGACGGTTCACAGCACGGTCACCGCAGTGGAAATCTACGTCGTCAAAAGGGCTGTGTGCATTTGAATGAGAACGACCCATACGAATGCAAACTTAGCGTAAAAAAAATAAAGAGAAACAGGACCAAAAATTAGTTCTTGGTGGACATTAGTGTTTATTTGTAATGGCTATTGTTTTGAGAAACTTTGCTAGGTCTAAAACTCTGAATGCAAATGTAGCCAATTAAGATAGGTTATAAAGTCAAGCCCAAAAGATAAACTAGCCTTTGGTCCAAAACGCAACACTTTATGATTAAAGTTTACATACTGAAGTAATCCAGCAAGACTAACATTGATGACATCACTCCAAATGATAGGCTAATGCAATACGTGGTGATTTGACCTTTTGCATCAAAGTTTCTCTACCAAGTTCGTTTAGCTTCAGCTTGACCTTTCAAACTTGAATCTCCAATGTTGGAATGTTTTCCAGAAGTCAACTAAGCTAGAAGCAAAAATAGACTCTTTTGGAACAAATTTTTTGAAGTGAAATTGTCAACTTGAAAATCATAAACTACGAGGCCCATGTTTCCTCGCTCCAAGCTCTTAATTTTACCCTAGCTGTTTTGACTTTGTGGTGAACAGCATGGCTACCCACCTGTTTGCAATCACTGCAGACAGTACATAGTTTTCATTAATTCCGATTAGTTTACAGGATTAAACTTCTCTTGTGTGTCTCCAATAGATTGAATTTTTGTTGCTCTACTGACTATTTCTCACCTGTTATTGGTTCCTGTCCTACAACCTTATTGAACAAACTGTCCTTTCACTATCTTCTTCCTTTATCAATCAAAGGTCCAAAATATAAGGATGCATGCTGTGAAAATATAAGGTTCTTGAGCTTTTCTGTGACAACTCTGCAATGGAGATTGTCGTTTAAAAGGCAATTTTCCTTGTTGATCTTGTCAATACTGGCACGCCAACATACTGAAAGATTTGGACTATGAATAGATGTAACATAAGCAACTTGGTTTTTTATCTGCACAAATAGTATTTCTCAAACTTGAAGCCACATTCTCATGCGTGACAGCCTGACCTATTTCATCTAGATACTCCTTGACTCTCTCCAAGTATAACCTCAAAGCTGCCTTTTATATATTGTTTTTTTTCCCTTTTGACCTCCCCTTCCCCATTCTAAATTATAGCACTAAATGAAAATAACAATATGATGGACTTGTCTTTTATTTCCCTTCTCTTCCTGCAGGAAATAAGACGACGTGGCCTCAAAGTTGCAGTTGCTGGAATCCCGAAAACAATTGATAATGACATTCCGGTATTTGTCATCTTGTATAAATGAATTTTTGATGAACCAAATTCATTCCCCTACCATTTTCGAAACTTCAAGCATTAATGCTCCGTAACTTTCATCTTGGAGCTTTTATATTGTGGTTGCTTCTTGTTAGCGGAATATAAAAGAAAGAGAGAGAAGTGTA
>JABCMJ010001564.1:0-10501 GCA_014822125.1 Arbutus unedo
GAGCTTCATGTAAGAAAAATTCTGTCTAGTTTTAGTGATTTGTGCACTTTTAGCTTCTCACTCAAATGTGTCATTTTTGCTTGCAAGGTTTTGGATACCTGTTGAGATATTAGAAGATTGTCATGCAAGAAGGATTACAATTATTGTCGGAAAGTAACATCAACTCTAAATCAACTATGCAATTGGATTGGAGTTTATGTGCGGTAATCTATGTAATACACACTAATTTAATAGTTTGATCATTGGTACCTCTATTTAGAAGTTGAAATAGATTGTCCAATTCTATTTTTGACGTGTAATTTGTAGGACAACTTTGAAACTATAGAAATCATCGGTATTGCTATATCGATACATCCTATTTTTAAAGAAAGACACTTCATGGCTTCACCTACAAGCTCTGCTCAGTTTTATTCGTGATATGCGATTTTGAGTAATTGACTGACTTAAAGCAAGTTTTTCACTTTCAATAGTTAAACCACTCGCGTGATGCCTATTCACTAAAATCTTGACCGAGTTGTTGAAATCATTGGCAGTAGTGGTCAATATTAACTTTGAATAGTTTAGGTTGCGACAATTGTAACTTCGAATTATTTAGATTATGATTAACCACGGGAGTGCGTACCTTCAGGCACGACATTCGATAGTCTGTATAACAAAACACATCAGTTTTTTTTTTTTGAAACTATACACTTACAAAATAATTTTTTCTACTATTAAACAGCTATGATTGAATAGCAAATTTGATCCAAGGATTAGATATGATTTTTCTCAATCCAATTTTCTCCACTAAAAATGTCAACTCAAGGGAGCTAATGTTAGTGTTTTGCAGCTGGTGATCACTCCCCTAGCAGATCTCCACATACTATAGATCAATGCCCCCTCTCCTCTTTCTCTCTCTCTCTCTCTCTTCGTCGAGGAGTCTGCACAAACGACAGAAGCATTGGAGCCAAGGTTACTTTAATCTGAACTTTTGTCTTTGGAGTCTGCTCACTTTCTTTTATGTTCAACTTTGTAGTCTGTTCAATTCTGTAGTTATAAGCCATTGTTTTGTAACTTTGTAGTCTCTTCTTTTACTATTGCAAATTGCAAGCAATACAGTGGCTATGACAGCTTAAATTGGATGGTTGGTGAGTCCGTATGTTTTGCACTAAAGCCCCAACAGAGATTCTCCGGTTGGGTGTTTTGCTAGACAACTTTTGTTTTGGGAAAGTTGTACCAAATTCTGTAATTTATTGTGTTTTGTTTTTGTTTGTAAAATTAAGGGCGGCTATTTTTTTCTTTACTTTTGAAGTACAAATCTTAGAGCCAAAGCATCGATAATAGAGATCTCAGACTTTATCAAATGTTCTGTGATTTTTTGTTCAACAATGCTTGCTTTACCAAAAGTTGAAGCACATCAATAGATCTCTTTTTTGGAAACGGTGTTGTCCGAGCCTCAATGTTCCAGTTCTACAACCTCTACTTGCTCCTCTTTCTCTGTTATCCTCTCGCTATTCTTTCTTTAGAATATGCAATGGAGAAGAAGGAGAAAACATCAATATATCTGTATTGGGATCTTTTTTGGAACTGCTACGATCTTCAAATCAGGTGTGCGAAGGAGAAGACATCAATTTATCTATGTATATATGCATCTATAGTGACTTTAAATTTTATGCTCTTTATTGTGATTTGCCGAAATGGTTTTCTTAGATTGAAGGAGCATGTCTTGAAGATGCTAAGAGGCTCAACAATTGAGACATTTTCAATCGTGGGAAAGGTAAAAAACAAAAAACAAAAAACAAATTCTATGGTGTAGAGATCAGTCGGTGTATTCGCCAATTTTCCTTGCAGAGATTAATTAGTTTTTTCGCAATAGTGTGGTGTGTGAATATGCAATTATTATTGTTTTTGCAATAATTTTGGAGTTGCTTTCCGTCGCGAATAAGGTTACGTTTTCTTCATAGCTTCAATCGATAATATTTTTGCTTACCGTTGAAGCGACTTGAAATAATAAATTGCAAAATTTGCTACGTATTCTTTTGACTAGGAAAAGAAATAGGATAGAAAGTATTGAATCTCGGAAACTTGACGTTTAGGCTTATGGGAAATATTTTTCCTTACGTCTTTTTGATTATTCAATTGCACGACTTCCCATTTCAAGATTAAGTTTCTTGCTTTTTATTTTTTCCCCTATTTATTGTATTTTTTTTTGTTTTGTATGTTGGAGCAACCAAACTTCACTTGAATCCTGTTTTTGTATGTTGGAGCAATCTATTATTGTTCTACTCAGTTTACTTTTCAACTTTTGGTGTTTAAAGCATATACCTAAGATGCTCTAGGTGCATTTTCAGTTGGTTGAACTTTGAGTATATAATTGTGTCTGTACTACTTGGTATGTTGATAATACACGTTCATGGTGGTTGTGATTGTATTGGGATCTTGAGTTCTATCCTAGTGCACTTAGCATATGTCCAAAAGCAAGTAGTTGGTTTAATTAGTTTAATTATTTCATTTTATGATGTTTAGGTGGTTCAATTTTTGCGTTGTATTGGGCTTATATGGCATCGGTGCATCTGTATAAGGTTTATATTAGTCTTTCGGGAAAAGCCAATTAAAATTGACAAAACCAACTCACTGCCTCTCCACGAGTGTTCCGACCATGTCCATCCCTTTCGTAGTTGTGTCCCTCCTCAAAACCATTTTTTGTTTGTGAAGTCAATAAAATCATTTTCTATGCATAATCAAATTGTAAATAGTTTTTTTGCCCTCTTTTTTAGTCAACTTTGTTAGCTTCTTATTTTCATGCTTTCCTAGACATGCCATGTGGCACATGGCATGTCCCATACGTGTCCCCGAGTGTCCGATACGGCTACGACGACCTGAAGCGAGTGTTCGTGCTTCATAGTTGACTTAAGTTTAAATCAATTTTGGATTTTAGATATATTCAAAGACACTTACTTTTTAGGTTTCTTTGTTTATTTTTTGGTAACTAGAGCTTATATGAAAAAGAACAAACAAGAGTGAAACTCCTGAATTTACAACAAAGTTTCCTTGCACGTCATGTTGGATGAGTTTTAGTTTTCCGAAAAATGTTTGGCAAATTTGGTTTTCAATGTCAACTTGGTTTTTCATAATCATATGAGTTTCACGTGCATTCAATAGTTTCGAACACATCTATGTCTGAATGTGTACGAATAATTTGTATTCTTAAACTTTTTCTTATTTGTAAATAAGTGGTGGCAAGACCACATGACTTGAAGTCATCCTTGAATTTAAGGTTTATAGGCATTGAGATAAGTATCTATAATATATAATTTTGTAGGGCAAAATATATTATTTAAGAGATAAGACATAATATTTTGTGAGATAAATATTTAAATAAATAAATAAATAAATATATATATATATATATATATATTTTCAACTCAGAGAGATAAATTAACTCAACTTATCACTAAATAAATCTGCTCCAATAATATCTCTAACTAGTGTTTAAACTTTCTTCCATTTTGTTAGGGTTAGATTGTGCACTAATCTGGACGAATACTACTAATCGAGAGCTTCTCAATGGTGCTTGGAGTGGTCAAAGCTGGTAACTTGAAGAGCAATTATCTATTAAGCTTTCTTATCTTAATGTTAGTTGGTTCAATTATTTTGAACTTCAACAGTACGCTTTGATTATTTATTTTGTTATCGATAGGCTATGTATTGTCTTTCTTAATGTTCTTTAAGTTGGCTTGATCAACTAGATAGTAGGTCGCTCTATTTTCCAAAATTAAACTCCAGAATTGTTTGGTAAGTAATATGTGATGCCTTAGTTTACTTAATTTAAAACTTGAAGCGTGGATTTTGAGGGGATGGTTGGGTTTATTTTGATGTATTGAACAATATGATAATCTGGTTAACTCGGTGTAAAAGTTTTCATTGTGAAGTGCCTTCAGACTCGACAAAGCATTGGTTTTTTTCCTCTTTACTTAATTATTTGGTAAATTAAACCTCTGCTTGCTCCTCTTTCTCTGTTTATCCTCTCCCTATTCTTTCTTTTGAATCTGCAATGGTGAAGAAGGAGAAGACATCAATAGATCCGCAATGGGATCTTTTTTGGAACCGCCACGATCTTATATCAGGTGTGTGAAGGAGAAGACATCAATTTATCTATGTATGTATCCGTTTATAGTGCCTTTTAATTTTATGCTGTTTATTGTGATTTGCCGATATGGTTTTCTTCGATTGAAGGAGCACATCTTGAAGATGCTAAGAGGCTTAACAACTGAGATGTCTTCAATCCTAGGAAAGGTAAAAAGAAAAAAAACAGATTCCTTGGTGCAGAGATCATCGTTGTACTCACTAATGTTTCTTTTATGAATCTTTACATTTTCTTTGCAGAGATTAATTAGTGTTTTTGCAATAGTGTGGTGTGTGAATATGCAATCATTAGCGTGTTTGCAATAATGTTGGAGTTGCTTTCTGTTGCGGTTACTAACAAGGTTATGTTTTCTTGATAGCTTTGATCAATAATATTTTCCCTTACAAGTGAAGCGACTAGAAATAATAAATTTTAAAATTTTCTTACGTCTTCTTTTGATTAGGAAAAGGAATAGGATGGAAATTATTGAATCTTGAAATTTGACGTTTAGGCTTATAGAAATTTAGAACTCGCATAATGTAAGCAAACAAGAGGAAATGTGACGTTAATATTTGCTAGAGTGCGTTCGAGACTTAAAAGGTTAATATTTATGCAACGATGGATTTTTTTTACTTTAAACGAAAATATCATCAAAATCATTCAGTCCAAAAATCCCATTTGCTTGTGAGAAAAGGAGAAATTTTGGGTTAATTCATTCAAGCATAATACATGTGGGATATGTATCTATCGTATAAAGAACTCTGCTTAGTTATGACATTTTTTGATCTTGACCCAATGTCAGCGATGTGTTACTAGCTTACAAGAATAGGACTGATCAGCTTTACTCTCACGATTCCATCAAATACATCCAGGTTTGTTGCTAATTTCAGCTCCTTTTTGTCTTTTGTTTCAAATTTAATATTGCTTTGAATTTTTGGTTATTGAAATTCTTTCCCTATGCCAATCCTCTTTCCACCCATATCAAATGGGCTATAGTCAATATTTTTCAAGTACAATTGTGGTATTAATGTACGTTTTGTTATGTAATAAAAGCTAAATTTTTGTTTTGGTTTTTCCATCCTAAAAGTTGTTGTGATCAATAGTGTATGTTTTTTACGCAATGTTGGTATTTACGACTTCTGCTATGGCTTGGAGTATTTCTAAAGTAGTGAGGGTCTTATGTAAAATGCAAACCATCTACCATTATATAGCTATTATAGTTGGTTAAACTTTTTTATGGCTTGAAAGTTGTCCCGTTGTAAGTGTATGGATCATTGTTTAAAGAATAAAATAAACAAATAAACAAATCTAGAACGATTGAAAACTATGGATACATAGAGTCGTAAAGTTTTGTGGTTTGGGGTTTAGTCCTCTCTCTTCTCCATCTAAACCAAGCTTTGGGTTGGGTTTTAGTTTTGTGGTGACGATATTTGTTGATTTCACTTACTTTTAAGTTATGTAAGAAAAAATATTTTTCGACATTATTCACTCTCGCATGGCATACCATATGGTCTCTCTTACAACTACAGCAAACTGAGTTTGTTCATATTTTTACACCTCCGGACCAGGATTTGATTACTGCATCAAAACACGATTACGTTTCTAGAAATACATTCGGTTTTTACTGATGGATTAAATTGCTTTACATTTGCGATGATATATTCACTTTTACCTTCTTGCCAATATGCTATCATCTATCCAAAGATTTAGTCGAGTCTTAGATGCAAGGACTACAGGTATGAACAAACATGAAATTTAGTATCCGTGTAATTTAGGGGGTGTAATTTTAAGACTAGGTGTACTAGGTTAGAGTTTTATATGTTTTGATTTGTATAGAAGCTGAGCATTGTATTTACTACTCGAATTAAGTTGATGAAATTTATAGCATAAATAGTATTTAAGTTGGTGTAAATCTCATACAAAACCTGAAAATTGATAATTTCCTAAATAATTTTCATTGGAAAGCCTTTTTTAGAGGCTGAAGACATCACCTTTTGGTGTTGAAATTTATGTACAAAGGATGTAAGGTATGCATGTCTCGAGTCGGATTATACTAGAAAGTGCCTTTACAAGGAATTCTGATAGGACATCACCTGTGCATTATTGGATCCCTTTAGCCTGATTTTCTTTTTACCTTTCAATAGATGGTATCTTTTTAGAGCTGTTGGTTCAGTTTTTGTTGATAGAGTGAGTTATGTATGTTGTGACATTCCTTGATTATACCAGTTGTTACTTCAGCCTGTTGGATTAGATAACTTAGTTCAAAACTGCAACTCATGGGTACACGAGTCTGTTAAATTAAAATTGATCAATATGTGTGGTTCATTGCTTTTCTCTATAAGATTTAAGTTCATTAAGATGCTTGATGAAATGTGATAAATTCCTGAATTGATAATTTGTTGAATTCGTTAAGTTATTATATATTTGATGTTATTTGGCCCATATTTCTTAAGTTGAATTAATTAATTTGTTATGTAAAGCTTATTAACAGGATGATTTTTGTATGAATCAGGTTAGGTTCGTTGGGGTAAGATATCGTTGTTCATTTAGCTTCTAACACCATATAATTGGGGAGGTTCCTTTGCAAACAGAGAGAGATTGGTATGTGTTGTCCTAACTCTTTTTATTTAATTATTTTTTTTTGGGTAAAATATTTTATTTAATTATTGTTAATTTATTATTAAATGTGATGTTTAAACCAAAATGCTCCTGCGATGCTTGCAGTATTCGGTTACGAGATTGAAGTGAAGGTGTTAATTTTAGTTGTCATGGTTGTCTCTGTCAACAAAAAGAATTTGATTAGAAATCCGATTTGATTATAGAGTCTTATTTTCACAGTTGTTATTATTGTTACTCTGTCATGTTGGTGGTAGACAACTCTCTAACCTTTGGTTTTGCATTGCCATACGTGTTGGGTTCAAATGGCACGTGTAGTTCAACTACCTATCTAGGTAATCCCATTTTCTAAAATCATGGTTCCTATTTTATTAATTGGTACACCAGTAGTGTTCTACTGGGTTTGTTATGTGTGTTGCCCAAGTGATGCTCCTATTGTTTTTCTTTTCCTATCGTAGCTGTGATCCCTGCAAACAATATAAAGATCATAGGGAAAGTCCATGTGGGAGTGTCCCCCGTATTTGATAGGGATATAGCTAATTGGGAGTTTCTATGCTCATTGATTCGGCTATTGATTTTGGTATAGAAATATACTACACTATGAAGTACGGACACTCCAAGGAGGTCGTCGTGTCCATGACGGATAGACGAGGACATGTATGATACACATCACGTGGCTTGTCCATTAAGTCTTAACATGTTTTTAGGGGGGACACGTGAGGGACACAAGGGACCTTGCAAGATTATTTATTTTCAGTCAAGTGCCTTCAGGCACGGACAACCCGCTAGTCTATATAACAAAATAGCTCAGTTTTTTCAAAATATCCTCTCACATACTAACTTTATCATAGCTTCAATGACTAAGATTCAGTGAGAGATTTGATTCAATGGCAAACATTTGTTTGCCTTACTTTTTTATCCCGCCCAAAACATCACATCTGACTTAAAAAACATTCACTGTCTCACACCCTTTTAACTTCTGCCCATCGCTTCCTCCTCTCATCCGATCAAGTCCTCCCTCCCCCCTCTCCCCCTGCAAATGAATTGAACGAATGATCAACAACAATCTGAATCATCAAGTTACATCTCTTCATTTGTGTCTTCTTCACCCGATCTCTACCCCACCAAAATTGGTTTAGGGATTACTCCCATTCCTAAAGCTGTTTATCATTCTTGGAAGAGCCATTCCGCTCCCACCAGTTTAAATCCCGGTTTTACCTTTTCTTCTGATCTTCATCTTCTTCTCAAGAACGACAGACAACTTTACTCTCTCACCTATCTCCATTAAACGGCATAACGGAGAAGCGTGAAGAAGCGTAAAGAGGTCTTCAAAACTAAAAAATACTCTCTTCATATCGCCAATCAGAGGGCTTCATCAAGGTTTTGATTCAGGTTTTTGTTTTCCTATTTATCTGTTAGGGTTCCACAATTTTTGAATCTCTCTGTTAGTATTGATTATCTCCAATCCCTCGATCGCAGGTTCGACTATAGATCTGTTATCTTATTCTTTGGAGTCCTCTCTCACAGGTTCTCTCCCTCTCCCTCTCTCGATGCAGTTTTTGTATAAATGTCATTACTCATAGGTTTTATTTTTTGGCAAATGATGAGTACTCGTTGTAGTTTTTGTTGTTTGAACACCTGACCTTAGTTACTGATCATAGCAGAGTGATTCTAATTCGATCTTCTCTTGGGTACTCATGTTTTTTATTTTTTACTGTTTTGTTTGGTTCCTATATTTCCACCTGCTCACTAGGTGTTTGGTAAGATGTCTTAATGAAATATCTCCAATCCCTTGATCGCAGGTTCGGCTACTAATCTGTTTTCCTATTCGATGGAATCCTCTCTCACAGGTTCCCTCTCTCCCTCCCTCCCTCTCACTCTCGATGCAGCTTTTGTATAAATGTCATTACTCATTGGTTTTATTTTTTGGCAAATGATAATTTCTCAATGCAGTTTTTGTTGTTTGAATACCTAACCTTAGTTACCGATCATAGAAGAGTGATTCTAATTTGATCTTCTCTTAGGTACTCATGCTTTTTATTTTATACTCTTTTGTTCAGTTCCTATATTTACACCGGGCCACTAGGTGTTTGATAAAATGCCTAAGTCATCAATTAACCTTACAAAGGGTTAGTCTAATCATCTAAGTCCTTGTCTGGGTTGATAAAGTGCTTACAGTAATCTTACTATTCTGGAACCAGACGTTTGATATCCGTTACGTTTTCTGTTCCTTTTTGTAGATTTTGGTGAAAAGAAAGGCATGATCTCTATTGTTGATGCACCTTGGGAAACAGTTCACAGGCAGGTATGATCTCTACTGTTCACAAAAAAATTCTACTTTTATCCATATCAAAACTCTTATCATTCCAGCAATAATACTAAGTACTAATTTGTACTATTAATATTGCATCTAGATGGGAAGATATTTTAGAGTAATCTATATAACAAAATACAACACTTTTCCAAATTTTACACTCACAAATTAACTTGGTCAAACTTTCAATGGTTAGGATTCATTATGTCTTTTAATCCAATGGCTGAGATCATTTCGTTCCATCCAAATTCCCCCTAAAAAATGTCAAGTCAATGGGCAGAGGTCATTCATTTTCTGCCGCTAGCCTCTGTATACTTCTACAGAACAACAACAAACATCAGCAAAGAGAGGTAAGCCCCCTTCTCTCTCTCTTGATTTAACTTGATCTCCTTTTCTGCTTGCTTTGATCCCCTCTATACTTCTACTGCGATTTCTGTAAAACCCCTTCTCTCTCTGTCTCTGTCTCTCTGTCTCTCTCTCTCTCTCTCTCTCTCTCTCTCTCTCTCTCTCTGGCAGGATTTCTGCACTTTCTAGTGTGATTTCTGCATTTTCTGTTGTGATTTATGGGAGTTCAGTGTTTCAATTTCGTTTTTCAATTTGAAAATTGAATATCTCTTTTATTTGTTGATTTTTCTTTGATTTAGGGTTTGCTTGAGTTAAGGCTTCGCTCAAACCTACTTTGATTCTTCGGTGACCTTGAAATCAGATTTGAAGTAAGTCCCCTTCTCTCTCTCTCTCTCTCTCTCTCTCTCTCTCTCTCTGGCATGGGATTTTTGGTGCGATTTCTATACTTTTTGGTGTGATTTTGGGAGGGGTCAGTGTTGCAATTTCATTTTTCAATTTGAACATTGCGTTTTGCGATTTCGTGTTATACTTTGCCTACTCTGGTGCAATTTCATTTTTATGTTAATTAGTTTGTTAGTTTATCTAATTTCTTGAGCAATTCTAGTGCTATTTTTCTTTTGAAAGAAAAATAAAGTAAGTTTATTTTTCTCTGACAATTGTTTTCAATTTATTGAAAATTGAAAATACTACTTTGGTAATTTCTTTAAAAGAGGGTCTTTCCAATGTATCACTGGTTCTGTCAATGTTTCTTTAATAACTAGTGTGAGGTGCTAGCTCTTGATTGGTAGGTTTTGATTTGATAACTCCAAGTTTGTTGGCTAAGAAACAGTTGGGAAAAAATTCGATGGTTATGTAATTGGTGTTCTATGGTTGGTTTGGGATGCATCAAATTGGATTAGTCACACATTTTGTAGTGAATGGAGGGCAAAATCTAGATTTCATGAGAAATGCAAAACTCATATGCTTGCATGCTTTCAAAATTAAGGCTCCCCTTGCATAGATTTGTTTTTTTTATTGAAGGGGACACCTGCCCAATGATACACCAACCACAGTCCTTCAATTTCTCCAATCCTTAAGCCACTGGATCCCTTCATTTTGCTTTCATCCCCCTCAATAAGTAA
>JABCMJ010001566.1:0-10518 GCA_014822125.1 Arbutus unedo
AATGAGTTGGGGAGTTATGCGACACATTTTGAGAAGGTTTAGGAACGTGAAGATGAAGTTAGACAGAAATACCCACATTTGTTTACTCCTTAATTGCAATACATTCGTTAACGGATTGATGGTTAGGGGCGTGTTATGCCACCATGTCTATGTGTTTACTATGGAACACTTTTTACATATCAATATCGTGGATATGAGCTAATGGTTTTGATGACTTGATAGTCACTGAACTGTGATGAGTACTGGATTAGCATTGTTAATGCTTGAGTCGACTTGATGTGCTTATTTTGTCTTGTGGACTGTTCGGTAGTATTACCAATATGCTTCGGGCATTGTTGAAATGTGTTTTATGCGACTTTTTAATTTCGTGGACGAAATTCTTTTAAAGAGGATAGAATGTGAGAACCCGAAATTTTATTTATAAATTGCCCGGAATTAGATTTAACAAGTGGTTTATTGCATTTTATGTATATATAATGATTTGGAGTTTATGTGTGGTGTATATTGAATAAGGGCTTGGTGTGTAGCATGTAATATAGTTGGAGGGTGAAAGTGTATTTGAGCCTTTGAAAAACCCCACATTAGATTTTTAAAGTAAAAAGCCCATTTTTTCCTTACTCTCTCTCTCTCTTTCCCGTTGGTGCTTCCATGGAGGTGTGGGTGTGTTAGCTTTTCCAAACCCATCTCTCAAATCTTGCTAAAACTTTAAAATCCCTCAAGATCCCAATGATATTTTGATATAGAAATATAGAAGTTTACTCTATATGGTATCATGTTTATGTATCCGAATGATATTTTGATTGATACAAGCTCTTTACGCTTAAATGTCTATGCTATTCTTGAGAAGATAGTCAAGCGGATTTGTAACATCTATAAGTGTGATATCCTATCTTTCATCAATATGTTAATGCTATCACTACTAATATCTCGTGCAAAGCTTTTATAAGATATTGCAGGACGATTCCGACTCAAGGGAGGTGCTCATAGGACTGCAAGCAATGAGATTTTTCTTCAATGAATATCTTACAGAACTTCAAGAGCCGAGGAACAAGCAAGCCAAAGCAAAGTTAAACTTGAAAACGTTGGCCCTATTGAATAATTGGCGAACATCTTAACAAAGCAAATAGGAGAAGATCAATTCTATGAAGCCTCAACAGTAATTTGGAAGTGGAGAAATCCCAAATTAGTAAGGTGTTCCAGTTCTTTTCTGCACATCGATACACACAACTCACTTGAAATCGTTTTTTTTTTTATCTTCTTCTATTTAAAAATTGTGACATGCATACTAAACACTTGAGTACATCAACTGAGGGGGAGCAGGCTCCCTATCATGCTCCAGGGTAACTTCTTGAGCCTTTTCCCACTCCTCGGGCATCTATTCTTTTTGATTTTGTCACACGAGGAGAAAAGTCATGCAAGAAGGCATGTGCGACGAAGTGATTCCGATACCAAATTTAGTGGTAATCTTATTTTGGTCGTGAATGGTTGCACTTCTTAAGTAGGATGCATTATATTTATTTTGCATGCCAAATATGTGATATCATCAAAAAGGGGGAGATTGAAAGTGTACATGTGTTTTGATGATGTTTGATATTGATTTGATGATGCATAGCAAGCTCAAAATGAATATACGTGATGATCGATATATGCATGAGACTTAAATTGGATGATTCTTAGAATTGCAATATGATGGATTATGTATATTGACCTAAAGCTATTTAGAATGCCATTCAAAGTAAAGTAATTGATTTACTACATTGTGTTTTGGGCTGTATCTTAATATATTTGATAAGTGGGAATAAGCCTGTTATGGAAATGAATTATTGTTTATGAAAATATATTTTTAATGATGTTTGATTTTGTTAGCCAAAATGAATATATTGTTATTGGATTATGCCAGCCTATGAATGCACTGTATATCGAAATTCCTTAACTTTAATGTTTTGATGTGAGAATTCCTCAATCAAATATGTGATAAGACGAAAAGTTATGTTGACAGAGTTCAGCTAAGAATTGAAAGGAAGATGAGATGCAGTATCTCAGGACTGAGCAGGTATGTGTCATCTAGAAGTCCATCCGGCTTCCTATCCGGCAGTCCATTTAGAGAGCTGGCCAGAAAGCCATGAAGAAATCCGGCAAGAAAGCCAGCAAGCAATCCGACAAATTCGAGAACAGAATAAGCAACGGTCTTATTGTATTTCTCCCTATGACTTCTCAGGAATATTGTATACCTTTTTGGGAAGAATCCTTGATTGATTAATCTCTCATTAATTTGAGATATCTTAATATATTTCTTGGATTCATAGCCGTTGGGTCCTAACAGGGAAAACATTGACTACTGCTATGAAAAGATTTGTTTCAGGACCAAATCAGCTTGTGATGGCTGAATATTTTGATTGGAAGATTTTCAAAGTGATGAGATGCAAGAGCTTGATTTAAAAGACATATGGGAGGCAAAGAAAAAGATGACTGAAGGACCTACAACGTTGAGAAGAAAAAGAAAAAACAGAGCTTTAGAAAATGTTCACTGTTCATCATCCTCCTCAGAGAAGTCTTTCACTTGCAAATTACTTTAGATTCTGAGTATTGAGCTTGCACTCGTATATCCACTTGGATAAATTCATACACCACAAATTTCACCTTGTGAGAGAGTGAACCAAAATCCACTGTGATTCAGTTAGGAGTTTTTTGGTCACCATATATTTTTCAGCTGTGGTACTGTTCGTGATTGGTCTTCATCATTGTAAACCTAGCACTAGTCTATGTGTACTAGTTGCTCAGTTATCTTGAAAGAAGCTTGGTCTGCGTGTACTAAGAAATAGCTCTAGTCTGCATGTACTAAGAGCGAAGAGAATTTGTGATTACAATCAGCGTACCAAGACATCGAGTCGGTTTGCGTGTATCGATTAGAACTGGTATAAAGAGGAGTTGGCCTCATAATCCAATATTGTGTAAGTACTGGATCATAGTGGATACCGGTGATTGTTCAAGGGAACGTCAACAAAGAGTGGACTAAGCACACACCCAACCACTATAAAAGTCCTCGCCTCTTGTCTCATTTGCCTTCACTACTTTATTTGGTTGATCTTTTATCCTATTGCATTTAATTGTTTGTTGAGTTGTCAAAGGATAAGAAAAAAGGAGCGTTGCCCTATTCACCCCCCCTTGCCCACCCCCCCCCCCCCCCCCCCCCTCTCCAGGTGACTTATCAGAAATTTAAAGTAACAAAACCATTCATAAATCAATAAATGTAAATATTCATGGATAGATGACTGAGCAACCACAGGTTCACTGTCTCCCATGGGCTATGATGACAAAATAAACTAAAAACTTCACTTCACGGAAAAAGCTGCAAGAATGAGAGTAGAAAACTAAAGTTAACTTACAAAATACTATATCAAATCGTTAGCCAAAATTTCAACACATCATAATTCAATCTATATCAAACATGGCTTACCAAATATGTAACTTCCACAGTTCTTGTTAATCCGAATCCAACACATCAAAAGACTCCTTATCCTTTGCTTTGTTGAGAACTCCACAAAATAAGAGAACAATGCTTCTTATTATTTATCAAACAAATATGAATAAATTAAATAAAGAAAACTAACAAGTAATAAGTCAATATACCTTAATCCATTTCTTCCTACTCATTTAGTTGTTCTTTAATGCAAATTTGAGATGACTTCCTTAGCCATTGTTGGGTACAAATAAAAGCTTCTACCGTTTTTAGAGAAAGAGGGTTCCAATATAGACCAAGAACATGTCCTTCAGTGCTAAAGGTAGATTCAGAAGCAATGGTGGACACGGGAACAACAAGCACATCTCGTGGTACTTGAGAAATGATGGGATACCTATTGGAGTTAAGTTTCCACCAAGTTAGCAGGCCAAATTTCGAACCATGTACTTCACGAGGCTCCGCTAAAAGTTTTTCTAACTCTAACTTACTTACCATATTGATTTTCTCCTCTACGCGCATCCTAAATTAAGCTAACAAAGAAACATGAGAATCTATGTCATCGTCCTCATTGCTATCAGAATACTCTTTACTTGATGTATCTCCTCTGTCTTTAGTTTGCACATTCATACTCGTGTCATGCTTCACATACAACTCAAACAACCTTGTCAACCCATCCTTCAACTTTCAACCATCTCATCGGTGGCTGCATTATGATAGTGCAAGGAATTTTTTTAAGCAATGGTCGACAAACAATATTTTGTACCGGAGATCTAGAACAAGCGCATATAACAACACTTGATAAATCTTTTCAAATTTTTCCCAATACTTCTCAAACTTACTGCGCATACCACTTGCCAAAGCATATAACTCAAGATCCGAATTTCCACACGTTTTGATGATTTCACTTTGAATTGACACTATTTGACCAAAAAATTCATTGCAAGTCATATGCAAAGATCCAAAAAATTGTAACGTTGCCTTATAGAACATTTTGAGAAATTTCACATACAATTTAACCTTTTTCCAGTCATCGGCATTTAGTGGTAATAATGCAACGCCTCTCTCTCTCTCTCCCTTTACTTGTCCCTTTCCCTCTTCTTTTCGCTTTCTCAAACTCAACAAGATCAAACTCATCATTTCCATTACTATCTACATGGCCAATAAAATCAACATCATCAAATTTTCATCAACTTCATTCTCTCTTAGATTTACTTTGAAGAGTGTCATTGCTTAACTATTCAAAAGCCTTTCGATAAACTAAAGCCCTCTCTAACATAAAATATGTGTAGTTCCACTGAGTGGTCACATCAAGACCAGGTTTAAGTCTACACTCAATCTTTTCTCTTTCAACACAGGACCAAAATTCTCTCATCCTAATTGGCGAGGATCTCACATATCTCACTATATTTCGCACTCTAAGAATTGATAAATCAATCTCTTTCAACCTCTCAGTGGCAATTCAATTCAAGATATGAGCACAACATCTCACATGCAAAAATTCATGGTCTAGAATGGGTGTTTTCCTATTTTTTATATTCTTTTTCAAGTAATCAACCAAAACATTGTTAGAACTTGCGTTGTCCACCGTAACCGTAATTTTTTTGTCAATTCCCCAATCTAGCAAAAGTTTCTCAACTATCTTTCCAAGCGTCACCCCTTTGTGGTTTCGAGCAACACAAAAATTAATAATTCTCTTTTGATAATTTTAGTTAGCATCAATAAAATGGGCCGTGAGAACCCTATAATTGAGATTTTGGATCGAAATCCAAGTATCGATAGTTAGACACACCCTTTGAAGTAATTTCTTCAATGCTTTTTTCTCTTCACTAAAAATCACCATACATTGCTTTGCAATCATTATCCTACCCGGCATTTTTATCCACTTGGGTTGTGCCACACACATAAATTGCTTAAATCCTTCTCCTTCAACAAATGCAAAAGGTAACTCATCCATTATAATCATTTTTGCAAGGGCCTTTTTACATGCATTCACATTAAAAGTCACAAGATTTGCAAATAGAGTTGTTTTCCCATCTTTTCCTTGTACTGGTTCAAAACCAAGAATCTTTTGTTTAGGACCCATATACTTGTTGCTTCTAGGACAATGTAAACACCCATATTCCAAATGAGCCAACATGGGTTTTGTACTGTTATTCTTTGCATGGCATGCATATGTTTTTGGACACCAATTGCATTTTGTCCTAGGTCTATCCCATGTCCTATATTTATGAAATTGTTTCCAAACTGTAGATCTTTTCTTACCTTCCTTGGGCTCATCACCATCATCATTGCTGATATTTTCTTAGGTACTTGGTCAGACTTCTCAACTCCATTGTCAACATCAACTTCAAGCACCTCATCTTCACAATTATCAGCCATCTACAAAATAGAAAAAAATAGAAATGTACACTCGTAATCAGTTGTAGGAAATACATCACTTGTAGAAAAACCTTGTCAACAAACTGTTATCGAAAAAAATAGACACATACACTTGTAATTAGTTGCCAACAGTAGACGCATACACTTGTAATCAATAGACACATGCTTATGATATAGGTTTCCACATTCTAAAGAACTCTATTTGGTTTTGAATTGTGGAACCAAATAAAAAAAGGGTTTGATTTTTGAATATATTCAGGCTATTGGAGGAGGATTACTGGAAAGTCCTAACCAACTTGGCAATTACTGTCTACTATCCACACATAGGGAAAATCAAGAAACATTCCAATGTGGGATTTTAGTTCAAATATACATATCTAATTATCTATATATTTCGAGACTTGAGGATTTTAGTTTAAATACATATCTTTAACCTCCCATCTAAAAAAGATTGAAATTACAGAGAAAAATTCAAAATTACCTTTAGTTCCTTGAGGCTTGAGTTCTAGGCTCTGAAGACCGACAAACAAATTGTTCAATCGAATCGATCCAGAGAGTGCGCGAGACTTGAGTTCTAACAGAGAGAGAGAGAGAGAGAGAGATCTAAGAAAGACGCAATATAGTGGCTGAGGCCTGAGAGTCCACTAAGGCTAAGAATGAGAGAAAGGCAAAGATTACAGAGTGAGATTGAGAGAGGCCGAAGGGTATCTCAAAACCTAAATGGCTAAACTTCTAAATGTGTGGCTTGGATTCAATCCTCAAGCTCCAAATGTGTGGCTAGGATAAAATAAAAAGAAAGGGTAAAAATAAGTCCGCCAAATGGTTTGGTCGGTCTATAGTAGAAACACTAGAAACTGAAACCAAACCGAAAACGGACAACCCAATTATTGAAAATCGAAACCAAACATTATAGAAATAAAACGAACAGAATTGACTTTTTTTTTGTTGTCGGTTTTTTCGGGTCGAGTCTGGTCGGTTTGCCGGTTTCCCCTGTCACCCCTACCCACACTAGCCTAGTGCTAATGTAGTTGTTGATGCAACAGGTTTTAATAATGATGCTGATCATGCTTGAAATTCTGCAAAGTTGTATGGGAACTGAAGTTTATCTTTTGTAATCCCTAAACTTGTCATCTTTTGATGTAGCATAACCTTGGTTTTAATGTTTATTTTGTTGACCGGTTGAGATTTTGGGCCGTAGTCGTAGGTTGTAAGCCCATAAGGGTCATATTACTGCACTTTACTTTATGCACTGAACTCTGAAAGTAAATTTTATTTTCGCACTCTGATATTGAATATGTTGATATAAAATCCCTAAATTAGTCTATTTTGAAAGGCCTTAATGAGTTTCACACGTAGCCAATCACGTGCCTTAACCTTTATAGGACGAGTCGTGACAGAGGCTGCCTCTAGAGCCGTAAAGCCATAGATTCATTTTGCTCCACCAATTGAGTCACGAGTTGTGTGAGGATCCAGGGGCTACACATTTGTGAAGCCTTCCCTCTTTGGCAACCCTGTTTGGGATGTGGCAGACCTAGTAGTCATCGTCGTGTCTTCAGATCTTTAGTCGAATTTGTTTTCTAGAATAAAAAATTAATCACGTTGATGGTGCCAAACTGTTGATACCAAAAATTGAATAGCAACTCTTGTGCTCTTCCAAGGTTACTTGTGCACAAGTGCAAAGGCCAGGGGTGTTTTTTGGCCACAAACCTTCTGATGATCAAGTTAGATCACTTGTAAGTGTGGGGAGTATGAATGTTTAAGGTTATATGGTAGTGAGAACATACCTTGGGCACACTACCTTCATGGCATTTATAGGGTGAATGAGGAATTATTTGGATGGACTTGATGGCCTTCGGTCACACCCATCATTCCCTATTCTAGACGAGCGGACCTTGGTGTTCAGGTTCCAACTGGAAGTTCAGAATCTACAGCCGAGTGCTTGGGTCAATTCTTAGCTATCATGGGCTCATCAACATATATTATCCATGATGATTAAGATTGACTTCTAAATCACTGTACAAATCATAAGAAAAAATATTGCATGATATTAGTTGATAAATGTTTATGGGTACGAATTCTAAAACTTTAGTTATTTTCTGAACTCTTGATCCAACCTATTTTTTTCATGATCTTTTAATCGATTATGGCTAGCTCTTATGATGATCCAATTTTCCTTTATGTAACTCCTTTTTGTTGTGGAATTCTTGGGAATGAAAGATGAAGTTATATTGCATACTTATCACAATACGCCTCCAATTTAGAATTATCATATTCTTTTCCATGGTTGTTTTTTATTTTGAGGGTCTCACGTCCCCACCCTTTCTAAACTCTAGAAACTATCTTCACGAAATAATTAAATGCCTCATTTTTTGTGAGTAATGAAGCTTACCTAAATATTTCTAGAATAATAATCAATCACTGTAAGAAAGTACTTTTCATCACCAATGCCAGTGATCGTAGAAGGTCTAACAAGATCCATATGACCTAGTTCCAATGGCTTAGTCGTGAAAAATAACATTAATGGGTTTGAAAGACCATTTAATTTGTTTCCCTTGTTGGCAGACTTCACAAACTCTATTTTTTGAAAGTTCTAATTTTAGAGTACTGTCTTCCTCAATCATATGCCACCTAGCAATCTGGCTGGATAAGGTCGTCTTTTTAAAAATATACTTCAAAGCATGCATTCAAAAATTAGATAGGTGGTATAATAAAGCCTTTAATGCTTGAGAAGATATAGCGTCTAAGCTAGCGCGCAACAAATTTTTTCCTATGGCAGGTAATTGACCTTGTATTGGAAAAACTTCTTGCTCAAATAATATAATACATGTTCCTTTTTTCCACCCTCGCATTGTTGCCCTAGTATGCATCTCATAGAGCTTTCGACGATTGGAAGATACATTATCAATGGTTGATCATAGTTGAATTCTTTCAAATGCTTTCCGACAATCTAAGTTCCGTTCTTTTGGAATATCTTTTCATAGTAGCTGAAAAAGGGTTCAGACACATTCATGAACGTTTGGTTGACTTTTACATGATCAATTTCTATTTCCTTCTTGCTAATGACGAACCCTAGCAGTCCTCTTGAAATTATTCTAAAAATGAATTTTGCAAGGTCCAACTTTAATTGATATTTTCGGAGGCCTTCAGACACCTTTCAAACATTGAGGCGGTGCCCTTCCTTCCTCTAAAATTTTAAGATCATGCGCCCACATATGCTTCTATATAACACCTCGAATTCTCAAAGACATTAAATAAGATATTTAACTTCAAAAGACTGTCTTTTTCTATTAACAAAATAAGTTTCGATTACATAATTTAAATGGAAATACAATAATACAAAAATAAATAAAGCTCGACATACACTAGGTGAACCATGGTGCTATGGTGTCCTCAACAAATGTGTTGTCATCAGGGGCTGGATAAGAGGGTTCGGCTACATCATCATCAACACCTGGCATGAAAAGTCAAGGGCGAAAAAAAGTTACACCATAAGCGACAAAACTCAATAAATAAAACCTACCCGTAACCCAATGTATGTCACAGAATGTATGACGCATAAACAGGTCAAAAGCAATGATATAACATCAAGCAAAAGCAATAACGATAGTAAATGATGAGAGTATGAAATGCACAATGTAAAACAAAGTTTAGTTTCTAGACTTACTTTAGATCTTGACACATGTCTAACAATGACTTGTAAGTGTTCAAAATTTATTTCAAATCTAAGTTTAGGTCAACACCCGTGTTGCCCGTAAGTCAAAATTAATTTTAAAACAGTGTCATTGTTAGGGATCGATTTTCGAGACACAATGGTGAACACGCACAGATTATACAATAAAAAATATAAAATCCTACAAGGCAGAACTAGGATTCATACCTTTGAAATCTCTCTGATTTGATCTCAACAATCTTCACAGTTTAATCAGACAGAAGTATGAGCACGGCTAGAATGATCTTGCTCGATTGACCTCATGTTCTTCTACCGTGATCCTATTGCACCTTGATCACGAACTGAGTGTGGGTTCAACATCATGATCTCCTTGTCTTCACAGAACCTCTCTCAATATTTCAAGTATTAAGTTGTGGTTGAACTATAAGGCATAGCGAGGTAGACCTTTTGGAATCTTTATCTGACATAAAGTCTGAGTCTGTATACCCACAAGGCATTAGACTGTCTGACTGGTAAACCAACATATGATTTCTAGTCCTTTTCAGGTACTTCAGAATATGTTTTACCGCAGTCCAATGTTCTTGTCTAGGAATAGATTGAAATCTGCTAACCATGCCTACAGCAAAACAGATATCAGGTCTAGTACATAGCATAGCATACATGAGGCTTCTTACTACAGAAGCATAAGCAACTGCTCTCATCTTATCTTCCTCTTCAAGTGTTTTAGGACACTGATCCTTGGATAGATAGATTCCATGTCTGGAGCAAGAATCGTATCGATATAAGTAGCTTGTGATAATCTCAACATCCTTTACTTGCAATCTCAAATAATCTTAATCCTAATGATGTGACCTGCTTTACCCAAGTCCTTCATATCAAATTCATTGAACAACCACACCTTACTAAAGATAACACTCCCACGTCATTTGCAATGAGCAAGATATCATCTACATATAGTTACAAGAATACCATGACTTTTTCGTTGCATCTCTTGTACACACATGACTCA